>WBNO01006766.1:405-101749 GCA_013400575.1 Peucedramus taeniatus
GGGGTTTGTTTTTTTTGGGTTTTTTTTTTTGTTTTTTGTGTGTGTGTTTTTTGGTTGTTTGGGTTTTTTTGTTTTTTTTTTTTGTTTTTTTTTTTTTTTGTGTTTTTGGTTTTGGTTTTTTTTAGGGTTTTTAGGGGGGTTTTTTTTGTGTTTGTTGGTTGGTTTGTTTTTTTGTTTTTTGTTTTTTTTTAATTCTGAAGATCAGGAGTAGCTGTGTGTGCAGATCCAAACCCTGCTGTGCTGCAGCCCAGCCCAGCTCTGTCCCTGTCCTGCTGTCCAGCCAGGCTCTGGCTCTTCCCAAACCCACCTGGAACAGCAGCTGGGAGCCCCCGTGGGGGAATGGTCAGACTCAGCTCCTCAGCAGCCCCAGAAGGTTTTACAAAACCTCTGCATCCTGGTGTGAATGTCCATTTAGTAATGGCCAGTTCTGAATGGATTGGAGCCATGAAAAATGGGGGGTTTATGTCAGATATTGCAACACCTCTTTAATTTCAATTCCAGAGAGTCAATCTTCAATCTTCCACCGTGGTCAGGGCACTGAAGCACTGCATAATTCACAGGCCTCCTTTTGATAGACAGGACAGATTATTAGCTTCTTCTTCTTTTTTTTTTCTTTTTCTAATTTTCCATTCTTTCAGAATAGCTCTGCTTTTGAAGGCAGAACCAGGAAGTTTTTCTGAGGATAGCTACAACAGATTGTGTAGACTCTCTTTTTCCAAGACTCGTTTACCAACAAGATTTCCCCTTTCTTTTTTTTTTCTCTAAATTAATAAAATCAGTGTTTAATACCCATTAATCATCTACTTCTATTAGGATGTAAGTGCAATAAACACATTTTATTCATTTATTTGTATGCTATCACTTAGATCCCCTCATTTTTAGATCATGGCTGGGTTATTCAGGGCTCTCTGCAGACCTATAACAAAGAAACAACTGCTCCAGAGAATTTACACTATACATGAAAGAGAAGATGAAATAACACAGCAAGGCAGACAATCAAGGTTGGGGAAGAAAAGGAAGATAAAAAATGAACAGAACTAGGCAGAAAACAGAAGTCACTCATGACTCCTGGTAAAACAAGCCACAAATGTGAAAGTATGATATTTGATCAAAAATGTTCTGAGATGCACAGATGTTACAAAAAGTATTAAGATCTGCTTGCACTGTTTCTAATTAATTACCTAATTTCACATCCACATTTACCTTTTAGGGACTGAGACTCCCTGCCTCTGTTTGCTTTTCAGGCTATTTTCCATTTCTCTCAGAATTTTGAGGGTTTTTGTCCCCAGGGTCTTTGGCTTACCTGGTCTGCTTCTCAGTTTTATCCGTAGTGTTCTCTGTGGACAGTGATTTCTTTGGGTGTTTTTTGTAATTAGTGACTGATTTTGAGAACTGATCTTTCATGCTCTAATTACAGAGATGCTGAGAAGTAAGTTGAATTATTTTTTAATTATATATAGAATATGCCCTTGGTCAGCATTCTACATGACTGCCAGCTCTCTCTCTAAATTGTTAACTCAGGATTCAGAACATGCTCTTCCATTGAGAAAACCTTGACCAAAGCGAGTTTCTATCTTCAAGAAAGATTATTTTCCTGTTGTCTGACATTGTGCAGTGGAAAATGTTTAAATTTGAATTATTTCTCACTAGCTTTTCCTGGGTTCATATTTACCTCTTCAGCCACATGCCCTACACATACAGGTTTATGGAATCCTTGCAACTTCAGAGGAAAACACGTCTCACTAAACACACACCAATTAATTCCCATTTCAGGGCTGTAATGGTTTCTGTTCTTTGGTGATTTGTCACTTCAGCCCCTCGTGGGCACAGCAGAACTTGGTGCTGTAACATTCTGGAATTCCCTCACCACCTGTGCTAAGGGCACACGGTTCTGCTGATGAATGTCCCGTGCTCTGAGCACTGATGTGTCATTAATCACATTAAGAAATAGGCCTAACAAGCCATAATTTAAAAGTGAGACTGTATCACCAGCTCTCTTTTTAGTAAAAGTGAAGCAGTCTATTAATATCTCTGTATTTGGGATGCAGGAGCACCTGGGTATTGCCATGTCCTTTCCAAGGCATGCTCCCCATCCCAGGGATCTGAGCTGGGATGTGACAGAATTCCCTCCATGCCCATGAACCCCCTTGAACTCTGTTCAATATTGCACTAATCACATCCAGAGCATGGGCAGATTACTGAACCCTAATCCTCATTTACTCTTTGTGTGAGCAGAATCAGAAACTGCTTGGCATCACAGCCTGAAGGACCCCAGGAATCCCAGCCACAACTGAGCTGTTCCCCCCAACAGCCACACTGAAATTGTCATTAGCAGAAGCTGCATTATTTAAAAAGGTAAGTGACTGCAAGCAAGAGATATAATTAGCATAATCTGTTCTTTAAAAGCTACACCTGCCATTAAAGTTGTAAAGAAATGAAATCTTAGCTGAAATCATCTTTGTAATTTACTAACGCTCATTTCCATACAATTTTGTCAGAGCAGCACAAACTTGGTGTTGACACAGCCTGAGCCTTCAAATTGGGCTCAGTTTGTGGAGTTTTCCTGCCTGTAAGACTGACACTGATTTTCTCAGATTTCATACAAATTTTCCACTTCCCTCTCAGTATTTTATAACCAGTTTTGAGCACGTGGGATTGGTGAGAAACAACTCCCTGTGTTACTGAGCCCAGATCCCGAGTGAGCACCTACCACTGCCATCAGATGAATGCAAAGGGGAGAAAACACATTTGGACATTGGTCTGTGGAGTGTTGTGAGAGGAGAATGGTTGTTCCTCTGACTTGGTTCAAGAGCAGCTTGGCTCACGTTCAACTCCCTGAGCACAGCACCCCCAAGTCCTTTCCTCTGTGCTGGAATTTTATCCAGGACCTGATAGACCTCAGACATGCTTCCTTGTTTATATTTGAATTTTAAAAAAGCCAAGCATCTGCACCTGTTCACCTTGAATGGCCTTCTAAGAAATATTCTAGAAAGTCAAACCCTAACTTTTCACAATCCCTCTTTGTAAGTAGGTGAAAAAAAGACAGAAATATCACGTTCCATGAGAAAAAAATAGGAACTAAAATTGCAAAGGTCACTTTTCACTTGTAACTGCAAAGATCTGTTCTCTCAGGTGTTACAATGTCGAAATTCCTTTATTCACTGAGGTGCCACCTCTCCTTGGGCTTGTGAAAATTCTCCTACAGTTACACACATTTAATGAGAAGTAAACAGGCTTTTTAAAGCCCTGGACTCTGCAGGAACCAGTGCAGGTAGAAACATTAATTGTTTAAATGTTCAGGTGCTTATTTCGAGGCATTGTAGCAGTAAAAACTTTGTTGTTCATACACTTTTCAGCGAAACTGTGAAAGTCCAGAACGAGTCACAGATGTGTTAAATGATATTTTAATCTTCTTAATTTTGTCTCAGCTGACAGGTGAGGGAGTCTGCAGGTGAGAGCCCACCTGAGGCCATTCCTTGGAGCCCGTGCTGGGGAGGCAGCACAGGCTGGCAGAGCAGCAGGGGTGGCACTGGTGGCACTGCCTTGGTCCTGGTCCTCTCCAGGACACCCTGTGCTGCTGCCTGGGGTGCAGAGCTCCCAGGGAATCCCTGAGCAGGGGTGAGCAGTGCCAGGCTTGGCTGCTCTCTGTGTGCACAGGCACATCCTGACCTCACCTGCCTTCCCTCTCTTGGGATTCCCCTGAGTAGGGCTTTCCCAAGAGTCCCTTTTCACAGCCAGGTGATCCAAGAAAGAGTCAGAGTTCCTTGGCTTTGGTTCTCAGGGTTGTTTATTTTCTCTTATCTCTAACATGTTCTCCCTGCCCAGCCCAGATGTGTTCAGCAGCTCAGCTCAAGGCACACTGCCCACCCCCAGGGCTGGGTTGTCTTTTTATACTATAAACTACACAGACATTATTTACAGTTAATCCCCAATACCCATCACCTCTGTTAGACAGTCAGTTTCTACTCTAAACCAATCCCAAAGTGCCACCATCCCCAAGAAGATGGAGGCCATGAAGAAGAAGGAAGGAGGGCAGTGCAGGCCCAGATTGCTCCATCTTGACCCCCCTGTACCCTCAGCATAAAAATCTTAACATTCTATTTCTCTACTCAGTGATAAGCTACTCATTCTATTTAACTTTCCCTGGTTTGTAACTCTTCACATACAGTTGGTAATTTTCTCCATGGCTCAAGATTGAAGGCAAAAGGGTCTTGGGCTCTGTGCCAAACCCTCTGAGCCCCCTGCCCAGGGCTCAGCCCATCCAAAGCCACCAGAGAGATGTCCTGGGTTCCCACATCCCTCCAGCCTCCCAGCAGGACTGTGAGGTGGGGAGAGCAAGGAGAGGCAATTTCAGTGCTCAGAGGGAGGATTTGAGCCTTTCCCACCCAACCACAGAACTGGGTTCAAACCTGATAAAAATCTGAGTTTAGAAATCCTGGTTTATCTGTTTGTGTAGGGGTGCTATAAAAAGCACATCACCATGGTATCCCAGCTCTTTCCAATTAAAGAAAACCATTCCTACCATTTACTTAGCAGCTCTGACAATAGCCTGCAGCAGCAGTAAAACAACTTGACTGCCTGGCATTTTACAAGATAAATTCCTCACTACACTCTGTTTTTTCTTGCACTGTTGCTTGCAAAGACTTAGAAAGTTACTGCTTCTTCAACGACTGGGACTGGTATTGTTACACTCATTCGAGCTATGGATCACTGGCTACACTTTGTGCCTTCACATGCCACTTTGAGAAAAATCAATTTTAGTCTTGAAGAGCTCAAACTGGTGTTGCAGAAGATCAGTGCACATTTCCAGGTGCTGCAGGGCATTGGCATCTTGATGTGGATTCAACAAAACATGACATAGGTATGGTGCAAAATTGCTTACTCTTATGCTAAGGGATCTTCTCAGAAAAATTACACAGTAAATCAGAATACTGTGAGGGTGTGCAAGGCACAGCAGCTGCAGTAAACATTTCTACGTTTTTTCACAATCTTAGCACAAAAAATATAATTTATGTTGCTAACTTTAAATGGCTATGCTAATAAATGCTGTAGGTACAATAGAAAAATCATAATATAGATAATATTTAATATAGAGATTAAAAATAGCATGTAACTGATGTTGAGGAAAGAAACATTTGAGCCTAATAATGGTTAGAAGTATTTAAAAATCATCTGTCCAGCATTAATTGTCACCTAAATTGATTATAATGTCAATACAGTTACTCTCTACCTGTGTTCAAATTTTATTTTAAATCTCTGCAGCAGTTTTTATGCATCTGCAAGGCTTGAGAAAAGGATCACTTGCTTTCTTTGCCCTGCTGCATTTCTACACAGACAGAAGAGTTAATTTCTCAGTCTCTGTAATTTAGCAGTGGGTGTAGCCTTGTCTGTCTGAAGGACTCAGGCTGCACTTCCACGGGATATTAACTGTGCTTCCAGCGAGCACAGCCCAGAAATGCTGAGTCCAGACAAGACATTCTGCTGAACTCATAGAAATGTTCTCTGCCAGATCATATTTCTGAACGTTTTTGAAGGAGTAACTCTGTCTCCAAAGAGGTTATGCTAAATCAAGTATCATCTGTTTGTAAAAATTTAACTTCCTGCTGGGTCAGGTGCTGCCTGTCCTCCTGCAGCTGACAGAAGTCAGATGTGTTCTGGCACAAGGATAAAGCAGAATATTCATTTCCCTGGGCACCCAGGCTCACTTGATGCAGGTCTGTGCTTCTATCTGGAGTCCCACCAGCTGGAAGCTGCTGCTACTTCCTCTCCACACCAGCATCCCCTGGGGGATGTAATCCTGTCTATAATCTGCTGGATTTCCTCACCTGGGCCCTCCTCAGCCAAATGATCCCAGTTTAGCAAACAGAGCAGGCCTAGGAGAATTTTGCTGCTCAGACTGACTGGGGCTGGGACAGGTTTGGGGTTGCTCACAGGAGCAGCTCCACCAGGAGAGGGGTGGCAACAGTGACCTCCAGGCACTGCAGGGTGGTGATCACAGAATCACAGAATCACAGAAAATCACAAAATCACAGAATGAACTAGGTTGGAAAAGTCCTAACAGCTCATCTAGTCCTACCTATGACCTATGATTGTTGCACCAGCCTTGCTTTACCTGGAGAAGGAGGTGTGAAAACAGCTTACCTGATAAACAGGGTGTGGATCCTAAATAAATTGAGGTTGGAGCTCTCCATTTCCCAGTGGAAGCACCAAATACACAGCCAACAGCAGGCTCAGGAGCAAATCCAAAAGAACAGCAAGGGAGGTTGAGCAGACAGACTTCTCCAAGGATTTACTCCTCTTTTCTTTTTTTTTTCTGTACAGTTTTCCAGGAGATACAGTTAAACAAGCAGGTGTGGTATTGAAATACACTCTGCATTCTTCCCACAACAAATATGGATTTGTGCAGAGATAGCCAAAGCTTCCCTAGTCATGCCAGCTTTGTTTGTGCTCTGTTTGGAAGAAAAAGGCAGGTGAAATTCACTGCCAGATATCAGCTCTGTAGAAAAAACTGGATAAAGGAGATGTAAAATAAGACTGAATTAAGAAATTTCAAATCTATGACTCAACTTGATCATAAACCTGATCTTCACTGAAATATGAAAACCAAACAAGGATGTTTAAAGTGCTTCATTATGCAAATTCTGGATTTTTTTCTTATTGTTTCCTTTAAAAAACAGCTGGTGATGGTGACGAGGATTTTGTGACAAATGATTCTGACATTTACACATTTTACTGAATGCTACTGGACACTTTTAATTTATTTAATGATTTGTGAGTAAAGAAGCCTAACAGTGTTGAAGGGCTGATATCTTTTCTGTAATTCTGGCAAAGATTTTATAAACAATAATGTTCCCCTTTTATAATTCAAGGTTTCTATAGCTCATAGAACATTTACATTTGTTCCTACAGGGGAAATTTCTCAATGACATCACCTTCACTTTATCTCCCTTTTTTGAGAATACCTTTGAGCACAAATCAGTTTTTACATTTCTAATTTTATGATACTCCAGTTACAGATCATTTGTATCACAAGTGACTGAACATCTACTTATCCAAAATATTGTCAGGCTATCCAGCCTTGCAAGTTCCCTTTTAGTGGGAGCAAGGCTCCTGTAGGCATCAAATACACTCAATGTATTTATTTTCAAGGAAATCAGAAGAAAGAATCCCTTCATCTTGGAGGGGGTGCTGTTGTTCCATTTTTGTTAACAAGAGTGTTAACAACTATCAGGAGCCTGGTTGATAAATTAGAACATCAGAAAAATAAAAAGGAACTTGGGGCAATGTGGGACCAAAGCCATTCATGGAAGTCACTGTCAGGAGGGGGATCAATGGGCTCTGGTTTCAAAATCCAGTGCAGGAATGATGGGTTCAGGCTCTGCTAATCTTGTCCATGTGTTACAGGCCAGGATCAGTGGAGTATTTTGGTGCACAGCTCCCCAGTGGTGCTTCCTGGAGCAATTTGAGCTCTTTTGTTTCCATCTCATTTTATTAACAAAGAAATCTGCCCCACCTAAAAAGAGAAATTCCTACTTCCCCCACTAGAAATGAATCCCACTGTTCAAAAGCCGAGTGGAACAATGTAAACATTTCCTGGAAATCCTCCTTGTTTCTGTGTGATTGACTGTCAAACTCTAAAATTTATTTGATGAAATGATGGCTGTGGAAACTCACTTGTGTGAGCCCTAGCATGTAATTCCAGACTGTTGTCATGCTGTTCAAGAATTGTTCTTCCTATATATTGGCTTTCCTGACCATATGCTTAAAAGTTTATTTTCAGGAGCAGAATCAGTTGATATGGCTGAGTTATATTTATGTTATCTTCACTGTTGCACTTAAAGAAAGCAAAACTCAGTTTTGGAGATTTTCCTAATTAGTCATCACCTTGAATGGAGTGGGCTCAAGGAAGAATGCCTCATCCATGGTCTATTTTTCATTGCTTTCTATTTGTTTCTTATGCTGAGGGTAATGTTTAGAGCAGCATTACTGCTCATTACCCTGCTTAGGACTTCACTGTTTCCACTAACTGCCAGAATCTTTTTTTGGAGAAAAATATACTTTTCCTCTTAGTTTGCTGTTTCTAAATTCAACAAATATATCACATGCCACTTCCTCTTTCTGCAGTTTCTGCAATACCATCCTTCATGTACAAGGCTAAAATTATCTATTCATTCAATTATAGGTGATTCCAAAATTAGCTCATTTATGGAAAATATTTTGGAATGAGTGTCTAAAGCAGCTCTTCCCCTATTCCTTTTCATACACAAGAGAAGAAAAATCACATTTTAATCTTTTTTATATTTTATCTTTTTTTTTAATCTTTTTTTTTTAACCTTTTTTATCTTGCTTCACATGAAAAGCAGATTTTTTTTCTCTGATTATTCCCTGTTTTCCTGCATTTTAGGACATCTCTGAAGAAGCTACTCTAGGCAGCTAACATAGAAGGAACTGAAAACTCCTAAATTAATTAGATAATCTCCTTCCTTGCCACAGCTGGCTCCGGTGACTGCTCTTTTAAAACCTCATCATCTTGTTTGGACTTGTAGTGGCTTTTCAGAAGGACCTGGAGCTCCTCCTGTTCATGGCCAAGTGTGCACTCCACAGTTGCAGTGATTTTCTTTTGTTAAATCTCAGGTAAAGGTATTTGAGCTCAGTTGAATGACATGTATTTTAAATATTGACTGAAACGATGGTTAGAAGTCCAAAAATGTGAGCTCAGTTTGTTTAATTCTGGTTTAGCACCACTCATTACACCTGGTGTTTTTCCTGCTCTGCAAACAGCAAATGTATCAGGCGCTGAATCAAACCCAAACCCTACACCTCTACAAGGAGTATATTAACTTGTCAGAAATTCATAAAAATGATAATTTGTGAGTGTTTTAATGAAATTATTTTGACACAGAGACAGGAGAAGCAGCAGAAGGATACAAGAAAACCGTGAGTTAATTACCTGAACTTAAAAGCCTCAACTAAAATATCAAAAGAAAAAAACAGTGTTTATTTTTGCTTCAATACTTGTGACACTTCTCACAGATACATCTTCTTTACCTGTGGTGCTATAAAAGACCTTTTTGAGACATGAATGATTGTGAGAAAAACAATGCTCTTACATTAAACATCTTTATTAATATGGATACTGTGTGATTTAGCTGTGTCTAGCTTCAAAACATGATGTTTTGGAAGACAAAGTACAACCAGAATTTGGAATGAATGTGAGAAATAAGTATTTGTGGATGGATACTTCACTGACAATTCGAGTTTAGTCCTTATTCAAATTGAATTTCCTTTGAGAAAGCTTAAGGCCATCAATCTATTATCAGACAACAAAACCGACTATTACTGATTCGAGCTGGGTTTGGTTTTTTTTATTAAACCTGAAAGAAGTGTGGTGAACTAATGTGTTTGTAAACCCAGCCTGCAAAACCACAGCAGACTGATAGTCATGTTTACTTTGGGAAGAAAAGAGCTTTGGTGCAGTTTGTGTTTTCTGATCCTTTTTTCCCTCAGTTCTGACTCCTCTCCCCTTCCTTTTGTCCCTTGCTGGTTTCTCCTGCCCTGTTGTTTTTGTGTTTTGTTCTTTCCTCATCCTGGACTGAGTTAGGGCAGTGTGAGAGTTGTGCTGGTGTGGGATTCACATCTGGCTGAGGTGTCTGTGCTCACCAGCTGCTCTCTAGAGCCCCCCCAATGTTACACAAAACTGGTTTCATGGCAAAACCTTTGAAATCTGAAGGGAAATCCTTGTGACCATGGATGCCCTGTCTGGCTTGCCTTCAGCAGGACACAGTAGGAAAGGGATTTACCCTGAAAAGGGCCAAGAGGACCAAAACTCTGCAGGGCTGTTCCAAACCCAGGCTGTTGCAGCAGAACAGAACCAGCTGCTCTGTGCCAGTGTGAGCCCTAAGACAACCCCAGGGCTGGCACAGCAGGGACAGGACTTGAGCTGGCACTGATTTTGCACCTGCAGGGAGCCTTTTAGAATCCCTGCATGGTTTGGGTTGGAAGGGACCTTAAATCTCCTCTGGTTCCACTCCTGCCATGGCAGGGACACCTCCCACTGTCCCAGGCTGCTCCAAGCCCTGTCCAGCCTGGCCTTGGGCACTGCCAGGGATCCAGGGGCAGCCACAGCTGCTCTGGGCACCCTGTGCCAGGGCCTGCCCACCCTGCAGGGAACAATTCCTTCCTAATATCAAACCTCAATCTGCCTTCCTTTAACTCAAGGCCACTAATGTTCATTATTCATTTCCTCATTGTCAGGCTCCATTCTGCTGCCTGGGCTCTGCAGCTGTGCCCATCTCTGCCCTGTACCAGTGATCTCCTCATCTCTGAACCTCCCTTTGGTATCAACACGATTGCTTTCCTCCCCTCCTGCTCTTTAAAATAATACTGATTTGTTTGTTTTGCCAAAAGAATGCTTTTAGGGGACCAGCCAGGACCAATAAAAGTCACAGACACTAATTAAGGCAGTCACACATTAATAGATTGCTTTTCTAGAGGTTTGAAATCACCATACGTTGTAAAGTCAAAATTAATCCTCCTTTAGTGACATGTAAATGAGGACAGGTTATTATTTGGAAAACAGGAGCAAAACCTGTAGCCTCTACCTCATTAAGTTATTTTGGTATAGAACCATAATAATCAGTGTTGCTTGGGGCTGAAACAGATGCCCAGTATTGTGATTAAAGATATGTTTATGCATATATTTTAAAAGAAAGCCCCAGAGACAAGGACACAGCAGGATTCTGTATCCAGGCAGTTCTTCTGAGCAGGGAGGGGACAAGAATGACATTGCTCACCTCCTTCCCTTTTTGTGAGCAATACTTTAAGGAATAAAACTCCACACAAGCAGCAGGAATCCAGCTGATAGGTTTTGGTCTGAATGTGCTGCTCAGTCACAGCAGAAGCAGCACTTTGGGTAGATTCAGTTCCATTTTTCCTCCTGATAGTTGTATCATTAGGATTTTGCTTGAATTTCAGATGTTAAGTACACAATAACACAAAATTATTAATGGCCTATCCTAGGGAACGTGTCACATCAATAAAACTGGTCTTTAATGGCACTGTTACAATTCCCAAGTTGAAAGAATTTCAAGAGTCTCTTAAGACAAAACCTATTTTTCTTTATCAAAATTCCTTAGCAGTTCTGCACCTGAGCACAGAGGACAGAATGGGCTCAGTAACCACACAGAGGATTATTGCCACTCTGCTCCCATTCTCTCACTCCTTATCAGGGAAGAGAACAACAAAAATACTGCTTACAATTCCTTTCCTGTATCTCCCACCATCCCAGTAACCAAAATAACCTGTGCTGCAGAAAAAGGGCTGGAAATATCACTGACATCAAGCTACCAGAATACAGGAGCTGTGTGCCCAAAGCCATTAATTGGAATATTCAAAAAAAGCATTTGTTTCCTCTGTGATTTTTTGTGTGACCAAAAAAATCCTTTATCAGACCTTCTCTTGGTGGTGTGTCTGGCAATCAGTCATGGATTGAAGGATTGAAGGTGATGACAAGTTCCAGTTTTTGCATTGCCCCAGTGTCCATTTCTTTAGGCACAGTCTGTGCCCCCAGGAAGGCAGATGCAGCCTCCTAGGGTCAGGTAGGCCTGCTGAAAACAGAATGCTTAATAAAAGGGAAAAGCAACACAAAAAGCTCTAGATGTCTGGAAATGTTGCTGCTGAAAAGCTCCAAAATTATAATACTCAAACTGATTGCATGAAATTTCCAGCTGTTAAAAGCTGAACTTGATTCCTCCTTTAATCACTCTGAACACATAATACATGTCTAAAATTAAAGGTCATCCACTCACCCAGGGCCCTACAAACGTGCTTTGACATTAAAAGGTTTACAATTAAAATCCACCAGGGTGGGAGGTACCAGCAGGGCCTGCAGGGATGGAGCAGGGCTGTTCCTGGGGCCAGGAACAATTTTTATTTGGTGTTGGGGCTGAGAGGGAGGGGCTGGGTGGGGTCAGGCAGGGGGACCCCTCCTGCTGGCCCTGCTCCTGGGGGTGGTGGCAGCTCTGAGCAGCGGTGTGGCCAGGCTCAGGGGCAGGGACAGGGGTGCTGCCCATGGCCAGAGGTGTCCCAGTGGCTGCCAGCCACAGCTGCACAGCTGGGACACGTCTGAGGTGAGCCTGGGGGGCCACAGCCATGTCCTGGTGCAGCCCCAGATGTGCTGGGGATCAGCAGGGCCAGGCACAGCCCCAGATGTGCTGGGGATCACCAGGGTGAGGGTCAGCCCCAGATGTGCTGGGGATCACCAGGACCAGGGTCAAGGACAGCCCCAGATGTGCTGGGGATCAGCAGGGTCAGGGTCAGGCACAGCCCCAGATGTGCTGGGGATCAATAGGACCATGTTTAGGCACAGCCCCAGATGTGCTGGGGATCACCAGGGTCAGCCCCAGATGTGCTGGGGATCACCAGGGTCAGCCCCAGATGTGCTGGGGATCAGCAGGGTCAGGGTCAGACACAATCCCAGATGTGCTGGGGATCACCAGGACCATGTTTAGGCACAGCCCCAGATGTGGCACAGCTGGGCTGCAGGTCAGGCTGCAGCCAAACATTTCAGTGCCAACTGAAGAGCAGCAAGGGGGGCTCAGCTGAGGGCACCCTCAGAGCTGCCTGGGCACGGGCACAGCCCAGAGCTGCCCCTGAGCCCTGGCAGCAGGAGCTGCAGGAGGGCAGAGCTCTCAAGGCCATCACACTTTGATGCATTAATGTTTAGGAGAAATCTGGCTGGTCCTCTGCTTAGAATTATTTCTTTACCAGCAGAGCAGAGACGCTCTTTTTCTTTACATTTCTGTCAAAAAACAATTGGTGTGTCAGGCTGCATTATGTCACATCCTTTGGTGAAACACGAGCTGACGTACTGTAACCAAAAGGGATTTGAACATATCATGTCAGAAACTGGAGGCAGGAATACAGGCTCTTGCTCTCTCTGTCTTGGCAGGAGTTCTTGTTTTCCACTCTTGTTTTAATTCCTCTTGATTGCCAATTTAAAAAAAAAAATCACTGCAAAGACAAGTGTCCAGTCTTGCTGCCTGTGCTCAATGCCCCTTTAATCTTTACCTCTGTTCCTGGAGAAAATGCAAAAAAGCCATGAAAGCAGAAGAAAATCTGCCCAGGTCAGAGAATTTGCTTACAAATATCACCTGTGAGACTTGACAACCTGAAGAATGATTAATTAAAATAAATAGAGATTTGGAAATTAAAGAAACAAGAAAAAACCCCAAGGAATCAATAGAAATCAGTGCATAAGGAACCAGAGAAACCTGATGCCAGTCATCATCATTCTGTGGGATGATACATGTCAAAGATTGAAACTGAGAGATTGGCAGTAATTTTATTTTTTTTAAGGAGAAATCCAGGGCAATTTATGCTGCTGTCTCAGTGTGATGGGATTAGGAACCAGCCCTAGGCATCCCCTTGCTCTTGGTCAGTCAGAATTTATGTGCCCCTGACCTCTCCTGATATCTTACCCAATTTATCTACTCATTCATTCATTGAACTGTGTGCTTTTTCATTGATGCTTTTCCAGAAACTGAAGAGAAGGAAATATAATCTCATTAGTGTTTGGTCTCCTTTCCACCACTTTGTTATTCTCTCTCTTTTCTGTCACTGCCTGTGCTTCCTTCTCTTTTCTGTCTTCCTTCCTTGATTCTGTTCTTCCCTTCCATATCTCCTCAGCACATTGTCCTTTCCCTTACTCTCAACCTTCCCCTTTCTTGCTCTTCTCCAATTGCCTTAGGAACTCTATTCTTTTTCTGTATTATTTTACATTTTTTTCTCACTAGAATATTCTCTTGTCTTGCCTAGGAGTTGAATTTTGCTGGAAAGGACTTTGAAGAAGCTGCTGCTCCCCCAGTTTCCTTCTGCTGTGATAGTTACCTTAGATGAGGCTGCTTTGGCTTGCATTAATATTTACAGACTTGTTTTATGAATCTGAAGATTGATTTAGCGTGAGAGTAATGCAGGGGAACAGATGAACCATGGAAATGGTAAAGTCTCCTTTGCTAAGATTCATAAATCCAAAGCCATGCTGAGGTGAACAGCTTTTAGAAGAGCAGCACCTAATGACTGAGAATCATTGGATGTCTAAAGTCTTAAACAAGTTCAAAACTTATCTTTCACAGGCAGCAAAAAATGATCTTTAATGGTTAAACACATTCTCCAAACTCTTACAGAATTACAGCCTTTCTCTTTACAATGTATAAAGAATAAGAAGTTCAAGGAACAGCAGTTTTCCTAGGCAGCCAGGTGATAAATGTGCTATTTGTTAACATCAGGTATGCATTTTCTTACAAAAGCACAGCATATTTAAGACACTCTTGGTACTCTCATCCTTTTCTTTTTCAAAAATTATGGGGTTTTTTGCCACTGAGCTTTTTGTCTTCTAGATACTGAACCCAATTATTTTTCAAGGTCAAACCACGCAGTGCAGATTTAATTTCAGCATGGACACGTGAAATTGTAATCAACTCATAGTTATTATTAACTCCAACAAAATATTCCTATTACAAGTGAAACACAGAATGACTTTTACCACCCCTTGCTACAGAACTGCTGTGCTTTTAGTCCACCTAGAAAGGAACATTCTGGAATAAAATGTGACATTCAGGGGTTGGGCTGTTATGTCTCTTATGCACAATAAGCTCAGTAATGGCAGCATTAGAGCCCTGTCTGAAGCAGAGGATTTAACACATTTCCTGCCCTGCTGACAGGGACAAGCTCAGTGTCTGTCACACAAACTTGGTGTTTAAGAATAAGACACATTCTTCTCCTGGCAGCTGTGAAGCAGTGGGAGGGAAGACACCTGAGAAATGCACCTTGTAGCAGTCAAGGACTTTGCTTTCTCTTTGTGTTGTTTGTTATTTTGTGCTAGAAAAAGCGAGTTGAACTCCAGGGTGAGTCTGGATGTGTATTTGTGTAGTCCATGCACAGATGCTGCCTTTTACCTGTAAATCCATTTTGCTTTCAGACAAGCAGAAGAAACCATTTTCCTTGAACCACTGAGCTCTTCAAACTCTACCAGTGAGACATGCCTAAACCAGTCAGATTATTTTGATGTTTCCTACACATTGTTTGATGTATTGTGAGCACTTCTCCTCAGTTTAGAGCTAAAAGCTTGACTTGTATAACCAAGGCCCATTATAAACAAAGTCAAAAGCAACACACAGTGTGCAATTAAAGAGTAAGACTGCAAGAAAGTTCTGTTCTGTTCTCAAGAGGGTTTTTTTCCTATCATCCCATCATGCAAAGTGATTTTTATGTAGCTGCTGTGAGTGTCTCGTGTGTGTAATACCCACATCACAAAAATTCACATTTTGGAAAACAAAGTGGTACCTATTCAAGATGGAAATGTACAGGAATAATCACTGCAGAGGAAAACCAAAAACACCTGTGGGGACCTACCCTGGATTTTGAATAAAATTGTGAAGCTGGGCCCAAGGTGTGAAGAGACCTTGCAGGAGTTACACGTGGCTTGGTTCTGCTCAAGCTGAAGGAGATTCAGTGCTAATGAAGCATTTTCTAGCATCATCCATTGCTCTCCTGGAAGAATGTGGTACTTAGTGGTACTTGCTTCTTGGCAAAAATGATGTACTTTGGTGTTTCTATTTTGGCAAATCCACCCACCTGCATTGCAGAGCCCCACTGCAACCCCTGGCACATCCTCAGAGCATCTCTGGGCATTGAGAGCTAACCAAGGGAGTCAGAGTTCTACAGCTTGGCAAAAGTTTTGGAAAAAAACCCACCAAACCCCAAAACCCCCCGTGAACACTGTTTGACTTTGCAGCTGTACTAGATTTGTTTCTCTGATGGGTAAGTTTTAAAATGGAGCAGGAGGTGTAAATGTTGTATTGAACACAGTGGCTTTCAAAAGTGTCCTGAGCATCACTAAAGAATCAGTGCTGCCAGGAGGATCTGATCATTCCATGTTTGGCTCTTTTTTCCTACTGCAAAATCTGTGGTCTTTATCAATATTTGAAGAATCAAACCATTCCCCCCAGATGATTAATAGAATCCCCTAACATAGAGGGGAAAAGGTTTAAATTTGATTTTTTTTAAAGTAATCTAAGAATAAATTGTTTTCATATAGATTTTTTTCTGAACCTATATTGAAGCATTTGAATTGTGCTCATGGAGCTACATTTATAAGAAAAAGTATTATCTTTTATTAGATCACATAGTATATCTTGAAAAAGAAGCATCTCATGCTCACAAATGCTTTCTTGGCCCCTCTGTAGGGATATGGAAAATAATCTAGCTCAGAGGAAGAGAGCTCAAGGGAGAATATAGATGTCCTGTTAATCAGGACATAAAAAAGAAAGGAGAAGCTGTGATGTGACAGTGACTGGTGGGAGAAAATCTGGCAAACAGCAGAGAGAAGATTGGGAGATATGACAATTTGGGAAATGTATGTATAATTTATAAATCCAGACTTATTTTATCAATTTCATGTAGCACTCTTGCTCAGTCTGTATTTAATCTGCCACTTGCTGGCTGGGGCTGTGCCATAGATCACACACTCCGTGAGCAGATACAAGAGTGATCTGGGAAGAGATCACAGGATTTGATTTTTGCTCAGAAAAGCACTAAAGCTAACCAGACTGGTTAAACTAAAGGGAGCTGATGGTCTCAGGCTGAATTCTAAATGAGAGCAGTGGGAGCTGCCCAGTGAGAGGGCAGATGGGGAGAGCTGCTCTGTGAGCTGGGGAGCTGCTGGGGACCAGCAGGGCACAGGGCTTCACCACCACACAGAAATTGTCCAAAACTCCAAGGTCTTACAGGGTTACAGTGTCCCAGAGAGAGGGTTTGGATCTTATGGATTTTTATTTGCCTTTTTGCTTTTTATTTTGAGAGCTGTAAGTCTAGGTGCTTTCTCCATTAGCATGGCCTGGATAATAATGTGAATTTATAGTCTCCACTTACTCTGTAAGTGCTGTAGGGTCTCAGAAGATGAAACTGCAAGCTGCAGTATCTTGTGTCTGGAGTGGGAGCTTATCTCATTCTCCTGGCTCCTGCTGCTCAGGACAAAGCTCAGACTTGGGTTGCTTCCTGCTCATTTTACTGATACAAAATGTTCAGGTTTGGCTTCCCATCAGTGTGTGTTTACCAGCAGCACTGTGGCACAATCACCTTCCCTTCCTCCTCCCTGGCTATTATGGCCTGGAAGAACTTTTAAGTGAGGGCTGAGCACAAGTTTCTGTTTGTGTTCTCTTGCCCTGGGAAAGGAGAATGTTTGACAGAGCACTCCAGCTCAGCCAGCAGCTGAAGAGGAAGCAGAGTATCCTCTCCACACCAGCACAGGTCAGCACACAGATTTTTGTTGTCTTCCTGCCTTCTTTAAGAGGTAAATACTCTCACAAGTTTAAATTGTGGGGTTTTTTTCTTTAACAAGTTTTTAAGCACTTAGGATCACCAAGGTTCTGTTCCTGTGATCCCTAGTTGCTATTAGAACACAAATATTTTCCAAACACAAATGCAGCACAGGTGTTGTGACAAAGATGTGTGCACAGAGTGCCCAGCCTGGCCTGGAGTGAGCAGCCCCAGGAGGGAGGGCACAGCCCAGATTCTCTGGCTGAGTCCCTGGTGGCAATGGTCAACCAATTAATGGAAATACAGGATTTTTTTTTCATCTTGTTATATCTGCTAAGACTTTATTAATAATATTTCATATTTATTAATAATATTTAGTTCATAATGAAATATTTAAATGATGGATAAACTGACTCCCTTTTCCCCTCAGAGCAGCACACTTCCTTGAGTGAGGAAGAGGAGGGGCAGGCTCTGCTCTCTTCTCTTTCATGACCAGTGACAGGACCTGAGGGAATGGCCCAAAGCTGAGTCAGGGAGGTTTAGTTGGATGTCAGGAAAAGGTTCTTCATCCAGGGGATGGTCAGACACTGGAACAGCTCCCCAGGGCAGTGGTCACAGCACCAAGAGCTCAGGAAGCATTGGGACAGCACCCTCAGACCCAGAATGGGACCTTTAGGCTCTTCTGGCAGGGCCAGGACTCTGCTGATCCTTCTGATCCTTTCCAGCTCAAGCTGTTGGTTGATCCCAGCTGTTCTGTGCTGTTTCCATTCTCTCTCCACACAGCTTACCTCACACAGCCATTCACAAAATCAGAATTATCTGTGTGAGAGCTGTTCCTTTGTTGGGGGTCCCTCCCCAGAGGAACCAGCCCGAGCTGTTTCTGTGCTACTGCACTGGGAATAAATGGATTTATGGGACAGGACAAGTGTGTCAGGACAAAGAGAAACCAGCAAGGTCAGTATTTGGGGAGAAAACACCTGAAAAGGAACCTTTAAAGGACAGTCTGTATTGTGCAGCTGCCTCGTACATTATGTAGGTGACATTTTGTAAACACCTGATAATTTTAAAATGCTTGGTGATTTTGGCCTTAGCTTCAGAAACAGAACCACTGTGCTGAAGAGTGAACGAAGTTTTGTAGGAAGTGTTGGATTCACTGGAGTTTTTTGAAGTGCATCCTATAAATCTTCACCTGAAGGTGCCTCCTCTTCCTACAGCAGGTCCAAACTCCCACCTGTGCAAACCACAGAAGGTATGACAGAGGAACAATGTGTTAATTTTGACAGAAGTGTCAAATTTGGCTTAAGTTTTTTTTTCATTTGCCATTTAACGCCACTGAAGGAAGCACAGAGGAAACACTTGAGAATTGCTTTTCAAAAAAAAAGTTCTTCTGGCAAATCAAGAGACTTTTTTTCAAACAGTTATTTGCTATTTTTAGTTTCTGTTGTAATATCCATTTTTCTAGTTGCTTTTTTTTTTTTTTTACCAGAAGGAATAATAGTATCTTTAAGGAAAAAATTTGATTTCTGAGGCTAGTCTTGATTCTTAATCTTACTCAGTTTCTACTACTTTTTGTTTGTTGTTTATAACAAGAGGTCTTTTCATGCAAAGCAAACATTTATGAAAATTCATAAATATTTCCTTTGGAAATGGAGGCTTTTAAGCCAATTTCAGTGAAATTGTGCTTACACTGATGTATTAGAGCAGAAACAGCACACTGCATGCCTTGCTTAGACTGGGATATAAAACTGCACTTTGGGGCAGCCTTGCTAATTTAATTGTTTCACTTTTTTGCAGTGCCTCTTTAATGTTTTTCTTGATTTTTTCAAATTATTCTGGAAGGCATCTTATCCCACTCTAATGAATGTTCAATTTGCATGTTTCGAAAAATATCTGTTTAAAATTTGGAATCTGAAAACTAAACAAGAGAAGTATCAGGCAAAATTCAGAAAGGATCCCTTTAGATGCAATCCCAGAACTCCACTGGACAGGAAAGAAGCAGTTTTGGGATGTTCTTTAGAGGTGCACAAGTACATGGTAGGGGTGCAGTCCAAGGATTCCTTATCACATCTCATTTAGTTCTTATCAGTGTGGTGATGAAGCACAGCTGCATTCTTTTAGCTGGTTTTAGCATGGAACAATATAAACCAATATATATTTATGATACCTCTTTTCTGACATTATAAATTTCTGTATTTTCTATATCTATCTAGAATAAAACCAGTTCGATTATAAATTGTAAATTTCTCTATTTTCTATATCTATCTAGAATAAAAATAGATTATAAATTGTAAATCTCTGTACTTTTTGTATCTATAATAAAAATAGGTAGATTATTATTATTGTGTCTTACCACCAGATGTGTAAATTTAAGAGGGACAATTTAAGACAGACATCCAAATTAAAAGCAGTTTCGTGCTTTTGACTTAGAAATCTGACTTTGATTTAATTTTTTTTTAAAATGAAGAACTTTCTGAGGATGCAGGGAGTCCTGGCTGCCTGCAGCCATGTCCCTTGCCATCTGATAGTGTGCTAATTGCTAATTGCTAATTGCTAATTGCTTGGCCCACCTCGCTGGGGCAGGGCTGCCAAGCCATCAGAGCTCCATGGCATCATGAGTGAGGAGCATCATCTGCAGCTGGGAGAGCCTTTCCAGGGAGCTCCTCAGAGCCCCTGGGGTCACCTTGTGGCTCTGCTGTGCCAAAGGGACTCCGGGTGCTGCAGGCATGGAAAACAGGATTCTCCCAGCCAGAAGGGCCAGCTCCCCTGCAGCTGGCAGCTTGGGCCTCCTGTGCTCCATCTAACAGGAAAACACTGCCTGGCTGTGGCTGGAGAGGGAAAATTAAACCAGCCAAGGCAGAGATTGTGACCTCACTCTGAGGAATTGGCTGATTCTGACACGGAGTGGAGGAGAACAAACATTGTTGAGTCCAGGTGGTGCCATGAACAGCTGGAATTCCTGAGCCTGTGTGGAAGGGCTGTCTCCTCCTCCTCGTGTGCTAGGATTTGGCTTTGCCTTTCCTTTCATCGTGGCCAGGACCTTCTGAGCAAAGTATCTTTTTCCTGACCAAAGTCTCTTTTTCCTGACCAAAGTCTCTTTTTCCTGAGCAAAATTGGAACACGCTTCTGCCGCAGCGCTCAACATCAGGTCACCACCAGACCCTGACAGCAGCCCAAGATGATGTGTACTTAGAAACCACATGACTCACTTCTCAATAGATGCTTGACAGGTGCTGTAGGCAAATGTTGCTTTAGCTACCAAAAATTGCATTTGAAGGAGTCTCTGGCCTAAGGGATGGGTAAGCCTGTGCATCGACATATTTCAGTTCAGTACAGAGCAGAGGCATTGCTCAGGACATTTTATGTCCTATTCTATTATAGATTTGTCCATTTCTATTAACTCTTGGAATTTGAGAAATGTCCTGTGTATTTCTTGGTGTAATATGTGAATCCTGGAGTGAATATGTAACACATTTTAATTTTTTTGTGTCTGTCCTCTCTGCTGACCTCCTTGTGTTTGATACCCATTTCCTACCAGTGCCTGTCTTGCAAATATTTCCTCTTCTGAGCAGAACACCTTCTTCCTGCTCTTTCTCCAGGTGCTCTTAATGCAGCTGAGTCTCTGCTGGAGCTTTGAGCCAGCTCTTGCTTCTTGGAGGAAGAAGCAACATCATCCAGGAAACAGCAATGGGGATCAAGAGTGGCTTGTCAACCAGAGAAAAACCATCCAGAGGTAAAGGGAAGTTTCTAGCTGGTTCCTTTCCACAGACCACACACACTGTTCCACCTGGTCTAGTGCTCAGCCAGCTGGAAACAAGAGGGTGCAGAAAGATCCTTTTTGACTTATGTGCAACTTTCATTTTACATCTCAGGCTTTCCAGCAATAAACACAAATGGAAATAAAATACCTGCAAAGAAAACAATGTTCTCAAGAACCTCTTGAGAACACCCAGTCCAAACCCCAGCTCAAACAGGTTCTGACAGAGCAGGTTGCTCAGGATTGTGTCCATTCAGGTTTGAGCATCTTCCCAGAATCATTAAGGAGGTGTTAACACGACTGAACAGCTGCTACAACCAAAAAGCAATTACTGGTGCAGCAGGACATGGTTTGCTTAACAAGGCCTTCCCATTTTTCCTAATGACTGCTGGAACAGAGCAAGGATTTAGGAGGAGCAGAAGAAACAGAACTGGACTCTTTCAATAATTACAAACTTCTTTATCCCGTGTAGTGCCTGCACAATGTGGAACCTGGTGGTGGAGCAAGTTCTCAGAAGAGATTTAGGTAAATGTTAAGTCTGGTGATAAGTAACCAGTGCAAAACCTTCCCCCAAAATATCCCAGCTGGAATTCAACCACGAAGTTCACCCCAAGCACTGCAACATTTGGTGTGGAGGAGCAGATGTCCAGTGCTGCTCCAAAAGCAGCACGTGAGGCAGCACTTGCTGTTGGATTTGTAACTGTGTGGTTTCTGCTTGGGGAGCTGTGAGTACATCTCTTCTGTTCTTAGAGATAACAAATACCTCTTAATACTGCAGTTAAATTTAGGTCTTTGCACATATAACATTTAAATATGCAGATAATTAAACTTAACTTATTCTGGATTTACTTCAGATCTAAAATATTTGTACTCCAAACCTGGGATATTTTACAGGTTCTTAGATTAACTTTGCAGACAGCTTGTCAGTGAGTGGGGGTTACTTGTGTGGCCTGGTGAGATGTTTTTGACAATCTGTTGCCAGAATATCTGTCTATCAATAACTTTATCAGTAGACTTCATTTATTAAAGAGAAAATTAGTAGCTAGCTTTGTTTTTCTTTTCTGCTTAAGGAATGAAATAAATTGCGAGTTGGCTTGTTTTGTTGTTGTATTTTTCCCCTGTGTGTTTGTGGTGGGTTTTTGGGGTTTTTTCACTGCAGTATTTGCAGTTTGATTTGAATTACCCGAAGGAATAAATTCCATTTTCAGTGATGAGGATTAAAAGAGAGCACCAAGGTATTACTACAGTCAGACAACATCCACAGCGTCCTACATTAAGCATTCCCTGAAAGTAAAGATTTGCATGTTCCACGTTAATTATCCCACCTCTAATTGTACCCCCTTGCCATAATACCCTAATGAAAGTGCTATTTATATTAATAAAGCATTACACTCCTAAGAACAACCCATCACACTGGTCTTCACTCTACACATAAACCCTCTAAAATTAAAAAGGAAGAAAAAGAGCTCAACCCCAAGCAGCAAGTGAGAGTGTCTGGCAAACACAGCACATCCACAATCACATCTGACTGCAGACTGAGGGGCAGATCATACCTCAGACAGCCTCTTCTCCCCCCTCAGGGATATTAATTCTCTTTATCCACTCAATTAGCATGTAAAATTAACACTGTTCCTGAGAATATTAGTGATTGGAATTTTAGTAATGCTCACATCAATGAGAATCTCAGTGCATTTTCCATGACAATTAAGGAGGCAGCAGAATTCTGCTGTAAGAGTCCTGTGACATCCCTATTTGTCAGATGCTTGTCCTCTGCATTTTGCTGTTAAAAAAGCCCAGACTATTGCACTTCAGAGGGAGAAATTTGTTTTTTGCCTTTTCTCAGTGGGCTCACTGTGATAGTTGACACTTATCAGTAATATTTAATCACGGTGTGGAGTTGATGCAGAGTGACTTCTCTGAAACATCTTAGCCTATCTCTTTAAAATAACTCTGTCACATATTCATAAACAAAAAATAGAGGTCAGATAATGTTACTTGTCAGGTCTGACTATGCCCTGGCTTTTATTAGAAAGTGTAGAGAGACCAATCTTAATAAGAGAACAGCACTGCTGCATTTGAATTACATGTTTTTTGTCCTTTTCTTATTTGAAAATCCTGCCTGCTTAATTTGGCAATAAATTAAGCACTGCTGTTAAAACCAGATTTTCATTGAGACTGAAGGAACAATGTCCCTGCTAAGGAGAAATGATTGCAGTGAACAGGTCTGGTTCATTCATCCTCACCTTAATTGAGCTGCAGGACTCTGGATTTAGATCCCAGCCAGTCTCTTCCTGGTAAAATCAGCCTCAAAAAACAATGTGATTTTAGGATCCTATGAAAAGATGGCTTGATCTGCATATTTCCCCTTTTCCTGCTCCTTTCCCCCACTGGGCTGACATCTCTTACCCACACTGCCCTCTCTCCTGTGCTCTTCCTGTATAAAATCAGTGGCCAGGCTCAAAAGGGAAAAAATATATTTATATTAAATATATATATATATCATCTATAAAATGGGATATATGCATCATATACCAAGCAATTTTTAATACTCAGAATTAATTTCTTAGCAGGAAAGTAAAATTATCTAATAATATACTTTCCTAAGCTGTTCCATGGCAGTGAGCATGATTAAGAAAGAGCAGTTTTCATCCTGTAAATTATATTTTGAAATTAAATTTTAATAACACAGTAATGCTACCATTCATGTTTCCTGTATTTTTAATAAGTAAATTGGTTACTTT
The DNA here is from genome assembly GCA_013400575.1 of Peucedramus taeniatus. Taxonomy (NCBI): domain Eukaryota; kingdom Metazoa; phylum Chordata; class Aves; order Passeriformes; family Fringillidae; genus Peucedramus; species Peucedramus taeniatus. The sequence continues at coordinate 24,217 of WBNO01006766.1, forward strand.
TCAAATCTTGTATAAAACTGGATTTCTTTCCTATGACAAAACTGAAAGTAGTGCTTTTCCTAAATTATTAAATTCTAGAAATTAAGGGGAAATTCCTGAGAGATTTAATTTTCACTCCACATTTAATCCCCCCATTTGTGTTTATAGAGGTTTCCTCTGGCTCTTGTTTCTAAAATGAACTTGCTGGTGAACATTCGTTACCACTGAACCCCTATGAGCAGACATTTATTGACACTGTTAAAATAAACTCAGTCCCTGCAAAAGAGAGCTTGGTTATACATTTTAATTTGTCTATTTATCTTTGTTTTTCTGTCCAAGCCAGTAACCAACCTGAACAGCTCTGTTCTATCAGCTGTAATGACTCGAGTGGAAGAGCTTGGCAATTATTTAATTAATTCCACTGAATATTAATGCTTGCCAATATATTGATGAACTGGTTCAGTTCACTCGCCTTGTGGAGCTCACTCCTCTTCTCTCTTTAAGATCAGCACCTTCCCCTGAAAAACACACATATTTGTGGTTTATTTTGCTTTTTTGCCACCTGGCCTGAAGAGGAGTTTGTACTTTTTCCTGCCTACCTGCTTTGAAAACAGAATTCCTGCAGACTGGAGTGTTTTATGTGAATCTTTAACTGCATTCAGGAGAGCAAGCACAGCACATTGAGGGCTGGGACACTGCTGGATTACCCCAGTTTCAGGGATAATTCAGAGGAATTATGGACAACCACAACTTTCTGAAGCCCCCATCCATCCCAGCTGGGGTGTGAGGCACAGCTCGCTGTCCCCTGAGCAGCAATACCCGAGGGCAGAGCTGGTACCAAACTCTATTCACTTAAATTCTCTTTAGTTCCCACCTGTGTCAAACAGGCTTTCCACTGAGGAGCTCTCACTCGTGCAGAATTAACTCCTAAAAGCAGGGCCCTGTGTTGGCAGAATGTAAAAAACCATCAGAATATCATTCCCAGGGGCACAAACCTCACTGCCCTCTTATCCCCTGACTTTCACAACACTAATGTTTGGTTCTAAACAAAAACAAGACCTTCAATTATTTGTACAAGTGGGTAGCAGCACCCTATAACACTGTAATTCTTTGAACCTTTGTCCAAAAAAAAATCCATCTAAAATAATGTAGGTGGAAGAAATTGCACCTTGTGGGTGAGCTGTGCACAAAGAGAAAATTCAAGAATAAAATGTTCTCTTAAACATGAAGTGTTTGCTGTATATTCATGCTGCTGTGGGGCAGTCCTGGTCTGAAAATACATCCTGCAAACACCACAGAAACCAGCAAAACTTTGGGAGAGGTCTGAGACAGATAATTTCTTCCCCATGGCACTCAAAAAGCAGAAAGTGGAGCAGAAGAAAACTCTCAGCTGTTCAAAAAGTGACTACATATGGTTCCCAACAAATCTTGTAAGCTCAAGTTTGGCTAATTCTAAAAAAAGCATCTAAACAAAGCCTAAAGGAAAATACTGAAGGAAAAGTATTCAGTGGGAATGGTGTCATGGAATGTGGGCAATTATTTGGGCATTACAGAACAAAGGTTAAACCTCTGCAGGCAGCAGGTTGCAGAAAGGTAAGACCAGATCAGCTGTTTCATCTGCTAATTTCAATTAGCTGATTTTCCAAAGTACAGACTGGCTGAGGAGATCAGGTTAAACATTATTTGCTACTTGGATCTGTAAGTTTCATAGCTGCCAGTAAATATTGCATTTTCTCAACAGTTCACTGTCTCAAAAATCCTCCCAGTGGTATATTATTTTGGAAAGTGAATTTAGGTTGTCAGGAATTTTGGAGCAGCAGCTCTGAATCAGCCCTGGGAACGGGGTGGGTTTTTTCCAGGCCACCCAGTCAGTCTGTTTTTCTCTTGCCTCCTAGGTTTGCAAACACAATTCAGTTTCTCTGCCAGCTCACCCCTCGACCTTCTGCTGAGAATGACATTATAACACCAGTTCTGGTGACAGTTTGGGATGTGGATATTTATCCACTGAGGCTCTGGACCAAACCCATCCATTCAGTGCATCCAGGGGATAAAATGTGCCACTGGGCAGCTCTGACTTTCAGCCTTTGCTGGCTGGGGTCAGCAGGGAGCCAGTGACCTTTCCATGGATGACACCATGGCCTGTCAGAGAACTCTCATTTAAAATACTCCTCTAAAATAGATAAAGATACACCCTAATCACTAATCAAAGAACAGCTTTAATGCCTCAAAAATGTGGAGCAAGCTACAGGCATCAGAATAAATTACAACTGATTCTGAGCAGTCATTGAAGAAAAAGTTCAGGGGCCATGACAGAAAGAGCCCTGGGACTGGGTGATACATCATTAATTCAGCCTGGGAGGTCAGGGCCTGCCATGGCTGCAAAATGCCTATTAAACATTTACAGCCTTTTTATTTTTTGCAGTTCTATGCCACACATGGCGTGGATGGACAGATTTCAAAGAGCTGTGTGTTCTGTTCAGTCTTGCATGGCACATGCTAAGGGTGGTGAGCACACAGCTGGGCACAAACACGGGCACACACATGGAATCCTGGATCTGCAGAGAGCAGCTGGGGTGCTTTTTGTGTTTTCTGTTATTCCATTGTTTGCCTTGCACTTTCCCCTCCTGCTTTCACCGGGCCTTGCCAAGGGTAGACCCCGAGGCAAAACACCTCCAGGTTTTCCTGCCTGCACCTTTCCTTCCTGAACTCTGACATTCCAAATAATTCAGGAGGAACACTACATGTTCTTCCTTTCTCTTTCCTTACTCCCCTTCATCCTTCCTTGCAGTTTTATTGCCTTTATTAAGGGTAAACGTTAATAAAGCACCATTTGAATTCTTGATTTTAAAAACCACACAAAAAAGTTCCTTTTTGGAACAAAGACTTTGAGGGAACGACCGTGATGTGAAGAAAGACATGAGAAGTAGTTTTTAATTCACTGTTAATTTTGGTTTTGAGGTTAGTGCCACGTGGTTTTAAGCAGATAAATGCAGGTGATGCCCAGCAGAGCTGCCTGAGCTTCCCAAGGTGCAATACAGCACTTTTAACAATTTCATGTACCAGTGTTTACCTTCAGGGAAGTAAAACCTTGCTGTTTGCTGGCATTCCAGGTAATCAGGGAAAGAAAACTCTGGAGATCCCAAAATGACTTCTCGTTGTCAGTGTGCACCTGCAAAGGTGAAATCTTTCTCTTAAAATACAGTTTTCAAGAGTTGTGGCAAAGAGTTCTTGGAGACTTTCCTTCTCTAAAAATAGAAACCCTTATTTATAAGAATTAAACTATCATGCATTAAAGAAAATTATTACACCAAACATAACTTTTTCTTGCAGATAAAAATAAAATGCTTTACAGTTACAGATTCATACAGTTGATTTATTCATGTATCTAAATCTTCCCAAGGATCTGTGCATTTTCAGTAGCCTTTTTATGCTTTAATTTGCAGCTTATTCCAGAGTGCCTTTGTTAGAAAAACCCATGAAATGTCTTAAAAATATTGATTTGTGGTATTAAAATAATAAAAAAAATTAGAGGTTTGTCATGCATCTTGCCACCTGTTTTTACCTGCACAAAACTTGGGAGCAGTGAGAAAAAACATCCCTTCATCTCTAGAGAGTGCACACCTGACTGAGGGAATTGGCTGCACAGGCAAAACTCTCAAAAAATGGCTTGGACTTAATAAAGCTGGGTTGGCTCTCAGCTCGTTCCTGAAGGAAGAAAGTTTGGTGTGTGAGGCTGTTATCTGTGGAAGAATTTTTTTCATTTAACAAGTAATTCACTGTAATTAAAATAAAAATGAAATGGCTTTCACTGTAATATCCTTAGAGAGTTTACCAAACTAATATCCTAACTAGGGAAAGGCAGAGGTAATTTTTCATCCATAAGGTTTTTATGGAAATACATCTATTATTTCCCAAAGCAGAAAATGATACATTTTATTTAAATTGCATTTTCTAAGCGAGAAGATTTTTTGTAATAGAAATTTTTTACACAGCACATAATTTATGGACTCTGGGAACAGGTGATTAAAGTGTTGTTCTCAGTTGAGGAAGAACCTTTGACACACCTTAAGTTCACCTATATTTAAAATCAATTTTTGGTAATTTTACACAGATTAATCTTCACATGGAGCTTTCACAGGACAAGAAAGAACAACACTGGCTGGGCCTATTTGTGTTTATCAGTCCATTGTGTGTTTACAGGGCAGTTTATTCCATGTTCTGCTTTAAAAAAAAAAAAAAAATCAATATGGGCTGTTTTGAAAACAAGCAAACAGTAATTAAAGGCATTGATGGATAGTTACATTAGCAGCCCTTCAGCAGCTGATCCGGGCCCATCTGTTCTGCATGCTCTGAAGAGGTTAAGAGCATATGGATGGCAGAGCCCAGCCCAGCCCTGCCAGCCTGGCAGAGGGGCACAGGGCAGGGCTCTGCAACTGCTCTGGGTGCTCCAGCTCAGCCCCTGCTGCCAAAAGGGGCCACGCAGGACTCAGCTTTGCCAGGCAGGCACAGCACTGGCTGGTGTGAGTGTTATTGGGTTTACTTTCTTGGCAGGGTGCATCAAGCAGACTCAGCCAGCAAGGGGGTGTATGGGGAGCTCAGAGGCAGCTCATAGGAGTTATTGAGGTTTGGGGATTTTTGTTGGTGAGAACTGTTGGTTAAAAAGAAAAATGAAAAAGGGAGAAGTTTCAGCAAATCACCAGAAAGTACTGAATATCTTCAGGAAAACCCTGAAGCTGATTGATGAAGAATGCATTGCTTATCTTCTATGCAAAAGGGAATTTTTTACACCATGCTGCTTATAATCAGTGTTCAGTATATTGCACAGAACAAACAGTTCTGCTGTGGTTGTGGGGTCTGGCACAGGAGCTGTGCTGCCCAGTGGAGCTGGCAGGTGCCAGTGCCAGGGCTGCAGCTGTACCTGTGCCCAGGTGAGGGGGCTCAGCCTGGCCTGGGACACGGCTCCTCACTGGGGTGCTGCAGGAGGAATCACTCTGAGAGCTGCCTCTTTATTTTGTGGCTTTATCTGTTTATCATCAGCAAAGTTTTCATCACAGGGGAGAGAAAAGAAACATGGGAGAGGTGATACTTTTGTCCTTTTATATATATATATATAAAATATCTATAACACAGTTCTTTAATGGTATAGTACTTAAATTGCAGTTAATAGTTCACAAACTCATCAGAGTAAAATGAAACTGTCTGGGTTGTTTCAAATGTCGTGGGGAAAGGTTTCTCATTCCTGTGAGTATCTGGGTAGTGGCTTAGCCATGAGGGAGAAAGCAAACTGTGGTAAAAGCAGGAAAACTGAAAATGCATTGAAGGGATAATTGAGAAGTCATTGCCCCTGCTATTGATTTGCTCACAGCAGAGAAGGCTTTGTAGCAGATGAGAGCCTGGCTCCTCATTCTCCCACCTTGAAGAAAAGTGCTTGTAGGAGAGCATTTGGTTATTGCTCTCAACTGGGTAAAAATACTCAAGGGCTTTGTTTGGCTGAGTTTAACTATTTGACTCTGATATAGGCAGATTCACTGAAAGGGGGAAATGGTTTAAGGAGCTGAAGAGTGAACTGTGCTGCCCTGGCTATGCTTTTATCAGCCTGGGAGAGCAGCTAAAATGTGTCAGGAATATTCTGCAGTCTCCTGTAGGACTCTTCATGCTCTGCAGTAAAAGCAAGAACCTGTCACAGCATTTGTACACCTGAGTTAATCAATCTCCATCACTTCTGCAGTTTGCTGTGGGACTCAGGCTGCATTTCAGGGATGTGAGAACTGCTCTGCCTGCCCAGCTCTCTCTGAGGGCCAAACCCTGCAAGGGAACTCCTCACAGCACAGAAAATGCCAGATATCCAAATGTATAACCTCAGCATGAAGCAGAGTCACTTAACAATGGATCATCAAAAACGTCTCTGATCAATTAAAAAAAAAATCACTGAGATATTTCTGAGTGGCTGAGTAATCTCCAGAGCAAGAAATAACACTTGTAGCTGTGAAAAGAACTAAGTGAACAGGGTTTATAAATGAGAGAACTTTATTCATAATAATGTCATCAGAGGAACCAGTAGAAGAATAATATTACTCTATCAAATATCTTGTGTGTCTGCATCTCTATGAAAAACACAAGAAAAAAAGTGAAAAATATTTACAATGAGAGAGAGGAACTGGAGGTGTTAGCACAGTGTCAAGCTTAGGATGTAATTGGTGTTCAAAGACTTGAAGGAATAATTCACATATTATAAATCCTAAAAAATATTTGAATTTTACAGGAGTATATCTTGAAAAGAAAAGAAAACCAGAAGACTGAGAGTAGTATTTGGGATTTATTTTTAATTATTTTTATGTAAGAGCAGGAGAATTATAGGTGAGGCAGCTTAATTTCAATTTTGGGAAAAAACAGCCAACCAAACACACTCCTGATTTTTCTTTCCACTTTTCTTACTCTGATCTCCAAGCAGATGTCTCAATGAAAGTACCCAGATGCACAACTGAAATCACTGGAAGATCTCCTTACAATTCAAACTTGGGGAAAGTTTTCCTGCACCTTTTGCTTCCCCTTCCAACCCCATGGCCAGCCCCGTCTGCTGGTTGGCTTTAATTGCAAAATATCACCATATTTTGATCCTCATGCCTCAGGTTTGCTGCACTGCAGGCCCTGTGATTTGTTTTGAAGTAAACTCTGCTATTGATACATTATTAAGTGGGAGTAGGGTTAGTACAGCCTCCGAGTAAGATTTTTCCAAGGGTTGTAATTTCTTCAGCAGAAGGCAGGTTCTGTTTGATTCCAGACACTCAGTAGAGAAATATTTTGCAGGCTGAATTTCCAAACACTCTCCAGTACCTGAGCTGACTTATGTCCCATAATGAAAGTTCTGTTTGCATCAAGAGGAAGACATATCCTGCTATCCCTGGTGTCGTATTTTGTCCTCTCTTCTAGGGGGGAAAAAGGAAATAATCTTGTTCCAGTGCTAAATCCTTCAAGGTAGAGCTTTGGTCCTGAGCAGACACAGCCTGGCAGGCTCCCACCCAAAGTTTCTTTGGGTAGCAGTGAGAAAGCCCAGAGAGTCTGGGAAATATTTGGACTTAAAATGTGAGTGCAGTGCCCTGGGAGTGAGTGACATTTGGAGGAGTTTTGCTGTGTCTTGTCATTTTTGCTTCAGTCTTTGACAGCCTTGTTGTGTGGACCCCCAATTAGTGCTTTGGTCTCCTTCCCAAAGGATTTGCTGCATTTTATACCTAGAACACATATAATTTTTACATAAATAATGAAGTAAATGAGGAGAAAATAAAAACCCCACTGTTTAGCTTTTAAGTTGTATCACCAAGGTGTCGTGGGTGTGTGTTTGCTGTGTTGGTTTTGCTTTGTTTCATTGTTTTTTTAACCAAAAACTAAGGTTATGGTTGCTATCCAAGCCCTTCCATCCATCAAATTCTGAGGGAATTTCAGATCTTGATTTTGCATACTTTGAAAATCAAATTAGTCTTCAATTATTTAGGGACTTGTCTTCAATTTTCCTTATGAATGCAAATTTCTAAAGATATTTCTTACCCAGAAGAGTGTCTTCCTCATAGATTAACATTACCAAAGTTACTTTAGAGTTTAATTCCTGTTTTGTGTAGGGTTTAAATCAATAGTCTTGCAGGAGCTTCTGCTCTGAGAACTGAAATTTGCAGTATCTGCATGTGAGGTGTACAGCAATATTTTGTATTATAAACTTCTTCTGAGCTTGGTATGCCACAAAATGCCTTTAGCATTGCAGCAGACCAGAAAACCCAATCTAACACAGAAATATGTCCTGGCCTATGAAAGTCTTACAACTTTGATTTCATTATGTTCATCACAATTCTCCAACCTCCCAGACTCCTTGCAGATGTCTTTAATTTATGAGCCTTGGGCCCATTTTTCATATGGAGTTTTTAAGGTTGTTTGATTTAACTTTTTAATTTTTTTTTGTTGTTGTTAATAGATTGGTCATCCTCATATCTTAATAAAACAAAAATTGAATTATATGCACCACTAAGCAAGCATGACAGGACTTTTGCTAGCAGATGTAAAGTGTGAAAACCTGTGGGAAAATCCCATTCATTTCAGGTTCCACTTGAGAACTCTGCAGTGCACTGCAAATGGATTCAGTCTGAAAAACACAGGAGCAGGGGAACAATGGAAATCAATGATTTGAACCTAATTAAAAAGACCTGATAAAAATTCTGGAGAGCCAGATGGCAAAGTCAATTTCTCAGTATAATATCTGTGCAGATAAAGAATATGATTAGCTGTTGACATTCTGCAGAGGTAGAATGATCTTATCAGCAGGATGTCAAAGTATTTCTTTAACAGTATTAGACTGTGCTTTTATAACTATTGTACACCTGACTTAATGGAAATCATTTTTCTTCCAGGAAGTATGAGACATAATGTTTTTCTCAGATGTCACAGTGCAAAACTCACGAGTTGGTTATCTTGATAAAAGCTTTAGACTTTGACTGCTGAAGGCAGACACATACATGACTTGAACATTAAAGCTGAAATCAAACTCCAATTATAGGTGGTGGTGAACACTTCTGTATTTATCTCTACATTTGTGTTTATGGATTCCAGACAATTCTGTTGAATTAGAAGTGAATTTTGGAAAAGGAAGTTTCCTGTACACATGTGTAGTGAAGCAAATATTTCAGTGCCTTCAGCTGAGCTGTTCAGATTTTGTGCAAAATGCTTAAAAAGACAAAATGAATAAATGATGTGATGGTTCCATAGCTAAAATAGTCATGCTGGGGAAAAGATTTCTGGTGTCTTTCAGCTCCTCCTCCACTTCCTAGACTGGAATCCCCAGAGTGTAGACTGAAAGGGGTGATTTGAGAGCTTCCTGGGAGGGAGAAGGATCAAACTGAAATGTTTCCACAGGAAGAATTAAATCTAGGTCCTGGATGTACCAGGCAAGAGTGGTCTGATCACACATCTGCTGAGTAAAACAGGACTTACAATCCTGCACCATTGTTTTCTCATTACCTCCCCTTGAGGCTGTGGCTATAATCATTTCTAACAAAGGTTTCCATGTTCATTGACTGCTGTATGCAGAGATCTGGAATGAATGTGGGTGCTAGCAGGTTTTGAGCCATCTAATTCTGGTTTAAAACCCACTCACCTGATGTTACTGGTGTCAGCTTTTGGGAGAGGATGACTTGAGAGCTTTGTTTACTCCTGAGTTAACCAGGCTGGCTCACTGCTGGATGTTCAGGGAGCTGCTGTGAGCTCCTGTCCCTGCTCGAGTCCTCCTGCAGCAGCTCCTGTCTGTACCCCCCAGACAAGAGCTGCAGCAAGGGTGGAAAATGAGGAAAAGAAGCATTATTTGCTAATTGAATCCATTTCTCTGTTGACTGGTCTGGATTTCAGGGGTGGAGCTGTTTCAGTCTGGGTACTGGACCCTGCAGTGTGTCCAAGCTGCTTTAGGGACAGTTTTGTGGCCAGGCCACACTTCATTCTTCCCCTTTCCCTGTGCTTGGTGAGTGATCTTTCACTGTGCACAGCAGCAGAGACATGTCACACTGAACTTTGCTGGGGTGTTGCTAAATGTATGCCTGCCTGTGACTTGCTTATTTTTTTCATCCCTAAAAAGAAGCAATCTGCATTAACTGCTGGTATTTCATACATTACTACTTTTTATTGTGTGCATCAAACTTCTGTGTTCATAAATATTAGTGTTTCTAACATAACCATTTATTCTTTAGAATTCAGACAATATGAAACAGAAGTTACAGCTCTTCAAAAAAGCCTCAATAATTATGGACAGCCTGTGATGCAAGCAGCTCAGGTATAAATTTTAGAACAGATGAATCTTCCTTAAACTACACTAATTAAAGTGGCTTTAAAAATCTGGGCTAAGGATAAAGCAGATGATGCTTTACACTAGTGAAACACAAGTCTGTCTGACAAGGCTTGTCTGGCACACAGTGCAGGGAGAGCAGCTCTGAGTAACTCAGGGTTGAAATCTTCTTCCTTTATAGTTTTCAGATAAAATCAGAAGCAGAACTGCTGACTAGCAATTGGCAAAAAACAATATTCAGATCCTGGCTTCAAAGCAACCTAAATTACTCTGTTTCATTTGTGTGTTTTAATTTAAACACCTTTTAAACACCTCTGAGCCCTTTGACTGTGTCTCCCCTGGGAATTTGAAAGGACTGGCTGAAATAGGACGTGGCTCATGGCAGTTATTGACTCGTGCCCTTTATTGAGATATTAGACTTCATTATGCTAATGTCAGAATTTGTCTCTGCCCATGCTGAACACTTAAAGAGGAGTAACACTTCTTATTAAGTGCTAATTGATGAGGTGACTCAGATGAGGAGCCTCTCTTGAGCAAGAGGCAGCTTGGGATAATCAGGGCTCCAATAACTGATCACCAACTCTTGCTGGGCACAGGAGCTGTCACTAATGAATTGTTCCACAGATAAATGCAGCTCCCATTGTCCCAGTGGAAACAGCCACTGTATTGACAGCCCTTTCCTAGCCTTCAGACAATTTAGAGCCTGGAAATCTTCCCACTGTGGCAACAAGAAGTGTAGCAGAATTCACCTGCTGCCTGATGACTTTCTTAACTAAGAGTGAAACTAATATGTTCTCTGGTAAAAACTGTACCTGTATTTCCCTCATGGTATAGTTCAATGAAGTATTTCAGAGGTGATTAGATCCCATCTAATCTTCCTGGATTTTGAAAGCTCCATTTTTCCTTCTAATCTGTGTTTTGTGCTGCATAGATAGCAAGATAATATTAGTTATGCAAATGACTTATGCAGCTTGTATTTTGGAAGTTGAAATTGTAATAATCATTTAGTCCTTGGAGTGGAAGTCGTTTTGCAGCCTTTATTTCCTCACCCTTCTGTTCCCCAGCTACTCTGTGTGTGTGGTTGTTCTAGATCTGCATTCCTTGATGCTGTAGTTAGTTCTGTTTTATTGTACAGCACATCTGCAGCACTGCTGGGAGTATTTCTGATGATCTCATTACTGGATCAAAGCTTCAGTCTCTTGGGTCACAACCCTGCTTAATGTTCTTGTGCAGACCCCTCCAGACTTCCACTAAAAACAGCATTTTGTGCTCATAAAAGCAATTGCTCAGGACATAAGCAGCCAGAAAAGAAAAAAAAATAAATAAAGCAGTGTAAAAAGTACTTTTGAGTAAAAAAAGAAAAAAAAAGGGGCTTGTCTGTGCATTTAGGTGCCTCTTCTACTCTTGCCAGTACAAATATCTACCTGCATTTCCTTACCCTGCATAATCCTTCATTTGGAAAAAAAATAGAAAGGGGGGGGCATGGAGGGAAGGGGTTTGCAGATCCTCTAGCAAAGAAGATTTTAATGCTTGAATAACTGCAATGTGAACTTATTGCCACATGTAATATTGCCTCTTGATTTATCACCTTGGAAACTGCCTGAAGTCTTTGTTTTGTGTAGTTGCTCTACTGTGGTTTAAAAGCAGAGGATGAGTGAGACACAGTTCAAATAAGGTTTAACTCTTCCATGGTAAGAAGCTGTAATCAGATATATATTAATTATCACATATAATTAATTAGACATATTAATTATCACATATATAATATATATAATGTGATAATTATATAACATATAATTATTATTGATAGTATAATAATATATAATAGCTATATATTAATTGCTTGATTCTGGCCATAGTTTCTGAAATAGAAAAGCCTCCCCATGTGAATTAAGAGTCCCTGTACTCTATCAACTTCCATCTTCATACCAGTAAATTTGTTCTTCTGTCCTTTCAGGAGCCTTTTAAACAGATAATAAAATACACACATTAGGCTCAATGTGTTCATATTTCAGAAATTTTGGGTGGAGAAGCCTGTGCTGCTTTGCTGAAAGTGTCTGTAACTGGCCCTGCTAAAGCTGCCCTGGTGGGGTGCTGCTGGCTCAGAGCTGCTCGTGGAGTCCCAAAATCAGCTTTAGCAGCCTGTGCCAAGCCAGTGGATGCATGCTTGTGTTTGTGTGCCTGTCTGCTGGAGAAGGGGGATTAAATAACCCCAATTAACATCTCCTGGGCAGATGGATGGGCTGGGAGTTCTCCCTGAGCGAGGGTGCAGGGATCCTGTTCCACCCCTGGGTGACCCCCAGGGAAAGGGGGGATCCCAGCACTCCTCTTCAATGCTCTCCTGTTTCTCCTCCAGATCACCTGCACAGAAGGAGGGTTGCTGTTTCTCACAGTAGCCTCTCCTTTGTAATATTTGCTGATGGGAATTAAGATTTAGCCACTTCTCTCTTCACTAAATTTCCTTACAAGTGTGTGGCATCAGCACTCCCCTGAGCACGATCCCCCTGAGTGCAAAGCATCAGGGAGTGGAATTCTCTGCCCTGCTCAGGCACTGCTTGGAAAGACTCTCCTTTAATTTTGCAAAGCCCCACATTTAATATCATTTTGACCTTTTTAATATTCTGGGTTTAGAGTGTTCACCAGGCTCCAGTATTTCACCAAGTGAATGAGTGACTACAGTTTAGGATTTGAACTGGGGATTTTGGTAGGAGAGGACCAAAATAAATTTCCTTAATCTGTAGATGAGATAGTTTAAATAATCATGGTTTCCAGACTGTAATTTTCTGTTCTTCCTCAACAACTCTCACTGTAACAGTTTCTTCCTGTAAATCAGAGTTTTTATTTAATCAATAACATTGAAATTGTGCATGAAAGTTCTGTTGAGTTGCTTTTATACCTCTCTGTCACAGTCTGAGTGCTGGGAGGTACTGGCACCAACAGTGGTGAAATTCTTCACATCAGTGACACAAATTTGGTTTCTTCATAGGTTTTTAGACTGGAGAGAGTTTTGATTTCTCTCAGCTCACTGAGCATTGTTTGATCTGTTAGTGAGATTTCTTTAAATTTGCATGTGTTTGTCTTTGCATTCTCTGGAATGCTGTATTGCAAGGTAAAGTCAATTATAGATTAATATGCAAGTGGACAATGCAAAATAACTGGAGTATGCAAAACAGAGAAAATTTTAAACAGCTCTTGGTGGTTGGAGGGGTCAGGAAAATATTTACCTCACAATAATTACCTATCACTACACAAATTAACCATTTCAATTGGGGCTGGCTTTTCCTCTCCCCTGTGATTCACTCGAGGGAATTCTGGGGTCAGCAGCTGTTGGGGAGTCCCTAGGAGCTGTTTGCTGGCTGATCCATGTGTAATTAGGGAACAAATTGGAGGAGGTTGTAGAAAAGGGCAATCCTCATATCAGAGGCTGAGGGGGATTATCTCATCTGTCTCACTGCTGAATCAATCTCATCCCCTTTCCAACCAACAAAATTCAATTAACTTTTATGAATTATTTAGCCACACTGAAATCTTAGATAGTATTAATATTTGTGTTTCAGCCTGTTTTGTGCAAGGAATATAAAATATTTCTTCTTTATCATCAATCAAACTCCAATGTAAAATAATTTTCTATTTCACTGTTTTAACAAACATCTTCTTAATCTTGCTTGATGTTGACTGAAAAATGTTACATAGTAGCTGTTGCTTATGTTTAGATTTTGAATTGCCTCAGGAGAATATCAGGGATTCTATGCAATTTAAATTATAGATTTTTAATTTTTTTTTTTTTTTTTACTCAATGGCAACTTGTTTAAACAAAAACTTTTAGAACTTTAATGCTACCAGGCAAATTGCAATCTGCTACCACAACCCAAGAAAGAAGGGTTTGAACAATGTTGCTACAGTATTTATGTCTTTGACAAAAGAGTTTAGTTCTTGTCTGAGGAAGTGTGCTCCAGAGAAGCTAAGAATAAAACAGGATTGACTTGTAGACAGGAAAGACTTATTTTGTGTCTCAAAAATTGAAAGATTGTCAGTCCTTCACTCACTTCCTGCACTGTTCTTAGTATTATAGCAAAGATCTAGTCATCAAAACTGAGAAATTAGGAATCTGAAGGCTTGACAAGGCAATCACAACAATGAGAATGTCTCAGAGGAATAACAGCCAGGCTTGGAGGGGGGAGAGCGACAGTGCTCGAGTGCTCATGGAGCCACCTGTGTCCCATTTGTGCTGAAGGGGTAAAAAACCCTCAAACTCCTTCCTCAGCTGCTTATTCCAGCTCCTGCTGAGAGCTACAGTCTGCAGGAACTTCGTGTTGCTGATGCCTTTTGGGGCTGCCTAAAAACAGGGGCCAGACAGAATCAAGGGAATAAAATCAGTTCTATTTATTGAAGGGCCTTCAGGAACATTTGGGGCAGACAAAGCCCCTCAGGGGCTGCACCCAAAAATGGACCAGGGGTCACAGGTTCCACACTTCTATGAGTTTGGTCCATTTGCATATTGGGGGTAATTTTCTAATTACAGTTTCAGCTAATGAAGTTATTTACCCCAAGTTTGCTCCCCCCAACTCATTTTTGTTCCCATCTCTCAGGCCTGAGGCAGTGAGGTGTCCTTGGTTCCCAGGCCTGGAGAGGAATTGTTGTGTCTGCCCAAACTGGGACAGCAGCAGCTCACACTGGGTGTGGAGTTTAGAGTTCTGCACTAAAGAACTGCAGGGTTACAAATAGATGAAAAATAGAAAAGCTCCAATCCTGAGGCATCATTGCTACCCCAGCACTGGCACTCCTTCCTGAGCTGCTGGTTCAAACTGGTGGGAGGATGGATGTGTGCAAAACCAGAATCAAAGCAGGGAAAGTGTGAACTGCATCTCCAGCCCTTCAATAATTTATCTCAGGCTTTTTCTTCTCGAGCACTGTGGCATTCCAGGCAGCACTTGTGCATGTAAATGAGTTATCCAGCAGCTGTGTGCTCTGCCTTCACTCCAGCTGGGACAATATTGCATGACATCCCCTCTCCTTGAACTATCATATCCTTCCCCATCCATCAGGTATTTTATCAGTCCCCTTTGTTTTCTCTTGAATTTCCTTAGGCTGATCTAATATTAAATTTTACTCTGATTTTTTACTGCATCTCTTCCATTTACTTTAATTAAATGTCTGAGCCTTGTGGATCAAGATAACTTTTATTAAAGTTAATAAACGGATGGTCCTTTCAGATCTGCTTGTAGTTCCTTGTAGTTTCTCCTGTCTTCATCAAAGCCAAAGATTCTAGAGATAGAATGAGGCTATAAGAGAGATGGTAAATCTGAATACTGAGGAATTTATGACATGAATTTCAAATGCAAGTAGCTAATTTTTCCTTGAGGAAGCACAAGAGCAGCGTTCCAAATCAAGCTGCAGAGATGCCTTTGTGAAACACCTCAGTCAATCACACATCAAACACGATCGGGTAAGATAAAAATTTACTTACAAAAGCACCAAGGTTTCCACTGAAATTTGGCATGTTGATTGTAGATGTTGAATAATTTACGAGTCTCAGTAGTGCTGCCAATGCCAGGAAGAAATGCTAATTCTTGTACAGGAAAGTGCTGTTGTGTAGCTTTGATTTCACTCTGCTCTCACACCAATCTCACCTTGGCAGTGAGAGGAGCTCAGAACTGATTTTTGTGAGTGTCAAAGCTGCGTGTGATGGAATGGCAGCATTTATCACATTGATGGAGTGCTGCAGGAAATTGTTTGTGTTGTGCAATCCTAGAAGTTCAGCTCTAAAATGTGATCTAGAAAGATGCATCTGCTTTATCTTCTTCCCTTTCAGTTGTTTCTCTTGCAATATACAAACAAGAGCTGGGCAGGATGAAAAGAAAATCCTTTTTTCATTTGCATGAGGATTTCTCCCTGTTAGTGTCAGTAGAAATAATAGCTTTGATATTAGCTTTTAGAAATAGAGCTGTACAGGAATTTTGTTATTAATTATTGTAGACTGTGGTCTTGTAGCTAAAGCAGAATAAAATCAGGTTTGTTCCCTTTCCTCAGCATCCTCCCAACACTTCACAATTCCTGTTCAACAATATGAGCATCATATAGATGTAGTTTGCACAGCACTGTTAATTCTTTAATTAGTTAACTAGCAGTATTAATGCTCATTATTAGTCTAGACCTCAATTAAGATTTCTGCTGTTGCTTACAACAGTTCACCAATTTTTCTGGGATGTACACAAACTGATGTGTGTGTATATGTACACATATATGTTTATGTGTAAAGATTGATGGTTCTATTAACCTGCTGATATTTTGTTTTTATTTTGGCATACCTGTGGCAATTTCTGGAAAAAAGGAAAAAAAAAAGAAAAAAAAAAAGAAAAAAAAAAGAAAAGAAAAAAAAAACCCAACAAATTAAAGGCAACTAAGAAATAAGACTATATGGAATCAGTAAGACTATACAGAAATCAGTGGCAACTGTAAGGGATAAACCAGAGAAAACAGCATTTTCCACTGCTTGTGCAATTGTCTATTCAGAAATGTAGCTCAGGAACACTAAGCCAGCCTTGCAATAAAATCCAGGGAATTCAGGATTCTTGTTAGCACTGAAAAATCTGTCTAGACTTCATGCCACAGCCAAATTTTCTTATGCAAATATTCACATATATGTTAATATGGGGTACCTGGCCTAGTTATGGGCTGTGTAATTACACTGACAAAACTGAGGATAGCTTTAGAGTCAAGAATTTGCTTAATTTCAGCAACTGCTGAACCAGATTTGCACCTTCTACAAGTGACATGTCTTTTTAGTTTTAATGGAGTTTTCCACTTGAATAAAGGGAACTGGACCTCCTATACACCCTGGAGAAACAGTGAATAAATGTCCTTTAGGTGAATAGAAGAGTTCTGTGATAAATATCAAATATTACATTATATATGATTTTATTATGTATACTTATTCTAAATTTGATAGAATAATATTATATATTNAATGTAAAATATACATTATGTATGATATTATTACATATGATAAAATATTACAAACTTAAGCTTGCATCTAAATCCAAGTTTTCCCCTTTGAATGTGTGGCATTGAATATTTGCCAGGCCTTTATTGTGTGTGGCATCACAGTGCTTAGGACTGAGCAGGCTGCAGAGCCCTCTGCCATCTACTAATATCAGCAAAAGTCATTTATTAGGCTATTTAGCTGCACTTGAGCCTAATGCCAGTCTGACTGAAGTTTTTAAATCCAGAGAGTGTGAAAATAATTTAAAATTAATTTCCAGATCTTTCAGGCAGAACCCAATATCACAGTGCAGGTCTCTACAACAGAAAAGAAAACTGTTTAAGTCCAGTTTAGGATCTCAAAAATGACTTGTTTGTGGATGAAATATTTCCTGGTAACAGTGGTTAGCCAGACCAGGCTCCTGCCTGGATAAGTGTGACTTAGCCTAAGCACTTTAAAGTTTGAAAAAATTAAAGAAAAATAAGGTTAGAAAACCTGATTAAGAAAGTTTTAAACCTGATTAAGAAAGTTCTAAGCCTGCTTCAGTAAAATGGGTCTATTTGAATAAAAAGTTTTTAAATGCTGTACAAATATCAGAAGATATGGCACATTTTCACAAGATCCTATCTACAGACTGATAAGGTTTATAAGATTGCCCTGCTGCAACAAATAACAGTCCAAATTTCCAGGTTTCTAAGCAGTTTGCTGCAAAACAGCTAAAAGCAATTATATAATTTAGCTATGTATAAATGCTGTAAATTCGGGTAGCATGGCACTGATCCAGACACAGAGCCCTGTCTCCATCTGAGTTAAACAGGTTACAATGTAAGCATTTCCTTGAATTTCCTTGGAAACGGTCCATTGTCCCTCCACCCCTCTGAATTGTGAGTTCTCTGTGCCTGTGCTTAGGACATGAGGATTAATAGGAGTTCAGAGACCATAAGAGTGGTGTCTTTTTCTCAGATAACCAATGCCACAAAGCCTGAAACCAAAAAGAACCTCCTCTCAAGGAGCAGAAGCAGATTTCGAAGGGGGATATATTTTTTAAGTTTAATTTTTAGAGCAGAATGCTTTGTCCTGTTGAGGAGATTTGAGCAGTCCAGAATGGTTTGTTCTCATGGGCACTGCAGCCAGGACAGGCTGGACAGGGGGAATGTGGAAACCTCAGGAAGTTCAGCCAGATCCTGCTCTGGAGCCAGGCTGGGAGAGCTGGGGGTGCTCACCTGGGGGAGAGAAGGCTCCAGGGAGAGCTCAGAGCCCTTCCAGGAGCTGAAGGGGCTCCAGGAGAGCTGGAGAGGGACTTTGGTCAGGGGCATGGAGTGATGGGGTGAAGGGGAATGGCTTCCCACTGACAGGTTTAGATTAAATATCAGGAAGGAATTGTTCCCTGGCAGGGTGGGCAGGCCCTGGCACAGGGTGCCCAGAGCAGCTGTGGCTGCCCCTGGATCCCTGGCAGTGTCCAAGGCCAGGCTGGACAGGGCTTGGAGCAGCCTGGGACAGTGGGAGGTGACCCTGCCATGGCAGGGGAGTTGGAATGAGAGGGTCTTTAGTGTCCCTTCCAACCCAAACCATTCTGTGGTTCTAATCAATAAAAGACAAACTGCTGCTAGATTCCAGCGTGGGATTTCCCCCAAGTGCTTCTGGAATTCTCTAGGTTTGTTTTGTGTTTTACCAGTACCTCTACAGTGAGATCAGTACAAACCCTCCAAAATCAACACAGTAACCTGTGGAGGAGGAGGGAAATGATTTCCATTCAGGCCCTTTCTGCACACAGATGTAAGCATTAGAGAGGTGACTGAAAGGTAACTCTATTTACTGTAGCTTTATTTTAATCCTCTGGGAATTCATTAGCATCCCTCTCAAATGCCAGTGTTCAAATCCTGCTATAAGAAAACAAATAAGAAAAGGTACAGAAATGATTTAGGGGAAGATATTTTCCATGGGTTATGCAAATGCAGCTAAGGAGACACTGCTTTGTTCTGGGTTTCCCTAATTCACTGTAGTAAAGATGTATTATGTGGTTCCCCTATTGAAAAATCATTTATCAGGATGACAGGTGAATAATGAATGTAATTCACTAATATTGCACCATCTCCTCATCGGGGATTTGAGAGAACAGGAAGGAAGAAAACTGTTCTGGAGTTGTTTTAGGAAGGGCTTAGGTGAACTGCATCTTTTTGTCTCCTTGTAAATTCTGTTTCAATGAGACAATGAGGATGGCTGTTGCTGTTAATACAGGAAGCAATGGCCAACAATCCAGTTCCTAAATTGCCCCTGATAAGGTGCTCATGCTTGCCTGAGTTTTCTGTGTTTGCAGTAAACCACCAGCAGTGGTGGCTGCTCAGGGATGTGTAGGTCCTGAATGTTGGATAGAAAATCTATAAATAATGCTGGAAATGCTTTTTCGACTGAAAAATACCATTTTCACTCATCCCTAATCCCTCTTTGAAAGTTTACTTTGAAAGCTGAAATTCCTTATGACATAATTAATTGTTTGTTGTATATATTGCTCAGGTACAGGTGCACATTTCATCTGCACTCAGAGGAAACAACTCAGGCAAATTGTGTCTCTGTTAACTGACCACCACTGAAAATATGGCTTTCTCCAGAGTAATCTGAAGGCAATTAGTGCTTCATCCTGGAACTCCTAGAAGCTGCTTTCTCTTACTCCTTGTGCTGGTCAGCAATATTCACCTGGAGGTGTAAATGTCTCTGGTGTGGAGCTGTGTTGGGATGGGCTCACCTGAAGTGAGAGATCTCATCCAACACTTCATCCTTGGGCTTTATAAACCCATGAGCTGTAGGGCTTCCAGAACATCCCTGGGTCTGCTCTGAAATCTAAACCCTGCCTTACTCATTGCCACAGCAGAAAACAAGACTCCTGTGAATTACAGATGGTCACCAAATTGACAATGCATTTGCTGAAGCATGAATTTCCAGCCCAATGAAGCTCTGCTCCCCGAGTGCTCAGGAGGCTCTGGGATAACTCAAAGTGACATGCAGGGGTGTGCAGGCAGGCACAGGATGCACACAGCATATGCTGGATCTTGCTTTCACATGGAGCTGAGGGGAATTGAGAGAGAAAACATCATGATCTTAGCAAAAGATCTCCTTGGAACAACCAAACCCCCTTCTCAGTGCCCACAGCTGGCTGGAGGTGCCATTTGAGTCTCTGTTTCTTGTGAGACACAGCATAATTCTGGGCACATACACACTGGAGGTTCTGCAGCTCTCACACATCTACCTGTGACCACTGACTGAGACCAGGCCTTCTCTTCATGACAGTTCTGCTCTGAATAATGAAATTCTAGGCTTCTGATATGTTGCTTTAAATTACACAAGTGTGTGCTTACCCAATTTACAAATGTAAATTCACATTTACATCGTGCATATGGAACTTAGAGGTTCTCAGTGGACTGGAAATGAGAACATATGGCTCCTAAAGCCAGAGCAGGTAAGAGAATGTTTGACTCAAAACATCAGAATAGCCTACAAGTCCATTCATATAATCAACATATAAACCAGAATATCAGAAGTACCTCCAGCCTCATGTATTTATATAAATACACATACACACACCAGTGGTGCTACTTTAATATTAATGTGAACATATGTTTCACAGTTTTACATTCAGATGTTTATTTTTGTTTTTCCACTGGAACATGCCTTAGAAACTTGGGCTCTGCTGAAAATTTGGTGCTTAACCATCTGGTTTTAATTGGCTTGTTTGTTAATAGGTATCACTAAGTTATTTTTCCAGCAGTTTTTTTCCTATATACGTTCTTTGGTGTCAGGGCTGAGGTGTAAGGATAGAAAGGGAACTAATCAGGTGCCCAAATGTAGCTGCAAATAGAATACAAGGAAATTAGGAAAAGTTTCCCAGTTCTGTATCTTATGATAACCTGTGATTCTTTAGAGTGACTATCTAACTCAAAGATCTTTTTCTTTCCTCAAACTGAGAAGAAACATTTCAAATTTGAGTCGAACATTCTAAAACTATCTGGGCCAAAATCACTGAACAATTTCTGAAATTGTTCAGAAAAGCAGCTTTCTGAAAGCTCCCTTTTGTTTTAGACACAGCATTATTAGAATTTCCCTGTGAGATCAGCAGCTCTCACCAAGATGTGAGTCACAAGCCCAGTTCTCAGGAGGATGCAGAGTCACTGTCTATCAAAATCCTTGTCCAAATCCCCTCTCTGAACCAGCTGCAGACTGGATTTTTAGGTGTATGTTCCACTACCCAGTTAAAGAAGTTGTAATTTCAAATGTATTTTACTGAATTTTTATAGCTGGAGCCAGCAAATACATTTGTATAAAATATTTAAATAATCTCCAAGCCAGAGAAGGAATAAGTCACTGAGTTGGTAACTCACCTAGGAAAATGGGGCACAGAGCTATCAGTCTCTTCTGCAGGCCTTAAAGACTCCTGCAGGGTGGAATAACTCTGTGTAAGATAACAAGAAAAGCATGCATCAATAGCCCACCTGGGGCAGTCTGTCCAGAAATAGTAAATGTGAGCTCAGGTCAGTGCAGGCAGAGTCTGCCCCCCTCACTGTCTGCAGGATCACCCTGTGGGCTGAGGGGACAGGAAAGCCCTGCCACCAACAGCCCTTTGATAAGAAACCTTGGGATTTCTTTTCAAACAGGTGCTCCAAAGCTGTTTTTTCATTTAGGTACTGATGGAAAGTTTGAATTGACTTAATTTCATTTAAAATCCTCTTTTCCTTATTTGACTTTATTTGAACATTTGCTGCCCCTCTGGTTTGTCTGTGAAATATGAGCATAAAATCAGTTTACCCTTTGCAAAGAATGGCCTCAAGCTCACCTGTTTTTAGGACAGCAAGTGAAGGCTGCAAGTTTGGATGGGTATTGTCCTGATTAACAAATGTTCTTTGTGTCTGGTGGTTTTAATAAGAAAAATTTTAGGGAGGAGGAATGGAGTCTGCTCCTTCTGTTCAGCAATACTGTGCTGGTGGAGCCAGTAGAAGTCCCTGCCTCTTTTACATTTCTAATCACCATTTAGAATAGAGGAAAGAAGAGAAACCAAACAAAATCAAGGGGATATTCTGATTCCTAATTGCTTTTCAATTGTTTCCTAATAATAAATAACAAGAAAGTGGCAATAACAAGATACACCTTGTGCTGGAACAAGCATGGCATCATTTTAACACTCCACAGCCAAGGAAAAGGGGAGGCTCCAGTCTCCCTGGAATTGCCAGGCCTTTGGATCATCTGGCAGAATGTGCAGTAGGAGAAGCACAGCTGGGTCTTTTTCTCTCAGGAGAATCCAGTGAAATACCCTGGTGTCAGACTCAGCTGGCTGAAAAAAGCTGTGTGCCCAGAGTTGTCTCCCAGTTGCCTGCAAAATGCCTTTTTTCATCTGTCTTGCACTAACTGGAATTAGTTCAGCATTTCAGATTGATTAATAAGTATTTTAATAATATTCAGGGCAAACATCAGTCCCAAAGAAATACAGAGATGTCAGGAAAATTGCCATTGGAAATATCAGTCTGTTGGAGACCAAAAAATGCTAAATATTTTCTAAAGAACACCATGAAAAACTACAGTAGTTGCCATAATTTCTATTCTATTACTGGAACAACAAATATTTTAAGCTTTCATTGAAATTATACAGAAAATATGGACTAAAACATTAACATTAGCATTTCAAATTTAAAATAAGAAGGGAAGAATTTGGCCTGTTGCTAGATGGCTTCTGTGGGCTCTGGTCTTGCAAATATGTGCACAAGTTTTTAACTTTTTGTTGGTGACTGGTACTGCTGAAAGCTAAGAGAAAGTCTAACTCAAAAATCAGAGAAAAACCCATTGGACAAATGTAGTTTATTCTTTTTTTAATTGGATTAATTTGATCTCCTGTTTTGACTGGTAGATGTGCAGTTTTCATAGGTGGTGAGAATTACATCTAACACACGTGGTTTATAATTGTTGGGGTGTTAATCCAGTTAGCTCAGTGATGTGGGGATGGCACTGGCCATCCTTCACAATGGAATAATGTACATTACACACTTGGCTGACTGTGAAACCTCCAGGCCCCAAACTGTCACTTTTCTGATGTCTTCATCTGGATTTCAACAATTCATAAATATTCAGTGTCTATGGATAGGCTTGGAGAACAAATATTGAATTATTCACAGTTACCAAACCTAATTAATACATCCAAACCCCAGAACTGTTACATACTTAACCTAGTAATTCACCAAAAATAGGTTTGACTGGGTGGCTTGGTTGGTTGGTTGGTTGGTTCAATGGTTGGTTGGTTGGTTCCTTGATTGGTTCAGTGGTTGGTTGAATGGTTCCTTGGTTGGTTGAATGGTTGGTTGGTTCCTTGGTTGGTTCAATGGTTGTTTGGTTCCTTGGTTGGTTCAATGGTTGGTTGGTTGAATGGTTGGTTGGGTCAATGGTTGGTTGGTTCAATGGTTAGTTCCCTGGTTGGTTGAATAGTTGGTTGGTGGTTAGTTGGTTGGTTGGTTCGTTGGTTGGTTCATTGGTTGGTTGGTTCGTTGGTTGGTTCATTGGTTGGTTGGTTCGTTGGTTGGTTCATTGGTTGGTTGGTTCGTTGGTTGGTTCATTGGTTGGTTGGTTCGTTGGTTGGTTCATTGGTTGGTTGGTTCCTTGGTTGGTTGAATGGTTCCTGGGTTGGTTGGTTCCTTGGTTGGTTGGTTGGTTAGTTCCCTGGTTGGTTGAATAGTTGGTTGGTGGTTAGTTGGTTGGTTGGTTTGGGGGCTTTTTGTGGTGCCTGTGTGTTTCTGCAACCACCCCTCACATTTTAGTCCACAGATGAATATCTCAAAAGTGTCGACAGCTTTAAATCTATCAGGTTCCTACAGCTTTAGTGAACAGCAGCTGGGTAGACAAGAGAGATCCTGTTTTCCCTGAAGGGGACAGAAATCTGTGGTTTCAAGCAGAGGGTCTCCACAGGGCAGGGCTGCTGAGAGCTGCCAGAGCTCCAGCCCTGCACCCGTTCAGGAAGGGTTAATTTAGAACCCACCAGAGATCAAACAATCCCAGCAGACACAAGCCTGGCTCCCCAGCGTGTAGAACAACCTGTCACTTAGCTCTGTTTGGCTTCTCTAATGCAATTTCCATCTCCAGCAATCAAAGCAGGCATTAGAGTCATTATCAGTTCTGTTGCTTTCCTTGTACCTGATTTTCAAATCGTCAGAACAACGCCTTTTGTTCTATAATAAATTAATTGTCTTTGAATCTTCTCTCATTGGCAGATGGATTTCTTTGTTTAAATATAAATATGAAGATGCTGATTTATTTGGATTCCCGAACACTGATTGTATGATAATTGCATCTTCTTGTGAATAATTGAATTATTTTCATATTATGTTAATCTCATTTCCCTTAAAGCCTGCCTGAAAATCAGACTGACTTATTTCATGTATAGGTGAATACTAATCCAGAAGGATCTATTTTTAGACTGCAAAAACTGTTTTCAAAGTTGTCCTTTTATGATTGGTGGTGCTGGTAAAAGCACTGCAAATGCAGCTGCAGGAAGTAACGTTTTCCCAAAACAACAGCTCATGCTGGTTATGCTGCTGTAATTCTATCCTGCTGATATTTTATAAAAAAATAAATAAAAAACAGGAAAGGACTAAAAATGCAGATCAGGCTCACATTATACTACATATTGTGTAAAATATGTGCTTGAAGTTTCTGCTTATCTAAGAGGGTTTTTAATAATCAATAGCCTTTGCTGGTGCTATCAATTTGTTGCATCCAAATTACGGAATATGTTGCAGGAATCCTCCATCAATTTCACAAGCAGAATCCTGTAATGGAAAAAAAAGGAAATACAATTCATGCTTGAAGCTGAAATTTTATTATTATCTCAGTTGAAGTCTTAGCTCTCTAAAAATATCATTAATTGTGGTTTGATGATTGTGCAAATTGTATACAGTTAAAATAAGTACAAATAGTCCAGTACCTCCCACTTTACCTCGAGGTCCTGAGGTCAACAGCTTCACTTGTGGCATGAGCACAGGGTTCAGAAAACCAATAGTGTCCTGGGACAATTAGGATATTGATACTTTGTTATGGTAAATTCTGCATTGGTTCATTTTCCATATATTTATGAAAATGCTCTAAAACTTGATATTTCTTCTTTGGTGGAGAATTCCACTTTACATCCAGAGTTGCTACACATGGTTTGGGTTACATGCATTGGACTCTTGCTGTTTTCCTCTCTCTTATTCCTAAAACTGGCTACGAGGCTACTCTGGCAAAATTTAATCCAGAATTTAAAACCTCCACGTTTTTCATTTTTCATCTGGAAAAAGATCATCTGAGTACAAACTCCTTTAGAATCAGTTATGCAATATTGATATGTTTTGACCAGAAAAATGAAAGACCTTTCTCCAGCTGGAATATCAATAAACAAGAATTTTTTTATGTTGCCAGCAATATTGGTCACAGCTGCTACTTCATGGTATTCTTCCTCAGGAAAATAATTTTATGAGAAGTGGAAATACGTTGATGAATAATGCTTATAGCTGATACTATGAAATGAAATCCATAGCATTTAACATAATTTTGAGGTCAGAACTTCTTCTATAG
The DNA here is from genome assembly GCA_013400575.1 of Peucedramus taeniatus. Lineage (NCBI taxonomy): Eukaryota > Metazoa > Chordata > Aves > Passeriformes > Fringillidae > Peucedramus > Peucedramus taeniatus. Next base: position 49,575 of record WBNO01006766.1, read on the forward strand.
AAAGAAATCTATAATAGAAGATTAATAGAATAGAATAGAAATCTAGACTAGAAGACTAATACAGACTCCTATTGGAGTCTGCCTGGTGGGAAGTGTGTTCCAAGCTCAGAGTGTCTGGTAGCAGTAAAATATTTGAAAGGAGAAGGATGTGTTGGCATGGCAACACTGCTTAACTCATATTTGTCAAGGCCACTGTAATTACTTAGCTGAAGCCACAGGTCACAGGAAGAATGTTATCAGAACTAAAATTGTTCCATCTTGTCCTCAACTTCCAGGCCAGAGGTTTCTAGATAAATCAAGAAGTGCAGCTTGACTGGAGGAACTCGTTCTCTCTTGCCTTGGCCTCAGCAAAATCTCATGTAAGTACCCTTTTGATCTTGTGTGTTCTCGATGCAAACTGCAGATTATTTTGGTGAAAGTGTCTTTTCTTGTTTACAGGATGAAATGTCTGGGTATGAAAAGTGGATTGTTTACTTGTTTGAGGTGTCACTTTTGAATGTGTTTCAGAAATTGCTACTCAGTACCTGAGACCAGCCCCGTATGACAGCGAGTATTAGAATATAAATCAGTATATCAAAATCAAAAAGGGTTTGAGGAGGGATCATTCAGTACAGAGCACTGTCCTTTCCTGCATTTATACAGAAAGGTGGAAGAATACCTGTTAGTTTGGGGCTTGAAAGGATTTGATGTAAAACTGGAAGGTGAGCAGAACCTGGATTGCTGCAAGGCCTGTGTTCAGTCTGCTTTAACTCAAAACCAAGAGCTGTGGTCTCTCCTCGTCACTATTACAGCTAAAAATTGTTCTTGTCAGCACTGGGGTTTGATTTTTTTGATCAAAGTTGAAATTACCTGATACCATAAAAGACAGTTCATTGAAGATAAAGGTTGAGAATTTGCTCTCACAGTTGTCATGTCTTTCAGTAGGAGAATTCAGGAGTTGTTAATATTTCTGCCTCTCCAAATCCATTTAACTTGCTTACAAATCTTCATAGATTAAACAGTGATAATTAATTAAAATTCTCATTAAAATAATTTAAATTTTAGTTGATGTTTAAACTTAATTTTTAACTTTTTCTTTGATTTCCTGAATTTGTGCACACAGTGTTGTAAAATTTCCCATGTAGAATTTCACATGTGGGTTATAACACCCGCTGTTCCTGATAAATGTCTTGTAAAAGAAAGGCATTATGGATTTTAATGCTATTTAAGCTTTATTTCTATTTTCTTCTTGGATTTATAACGTGCTTCTTCTATTGATCCATACCATTAATGCTGAGATATGCTACATTTATTTTCTGAGATTGATCGAACTGAGTGTGGTTTGTTGGCATTAACTGGGATGGGCATAAGGAGAAGAATCTTTGAGCAGAAGGAACAGATCTTTTCAATGAAAAATTCCTAGGGAATATTTCTCTTATGGTATAGATTTTAGATACTAGTTTGAGTTACCAATAAAGATAGAGCCCAGAGGGAAAATTTTGCTTTGCTTCACACAAATAGATTCTCAGTTGGTAGAAATAGGCTCAACTCCTTCCATTTCAACGGATTTACACCACTTCACAGTGTCAATATGGGGAAAAAAATATCACTTTCATCAGCCTTCCAGATAAATAATCCAGTCATTAATCTGAGTAGCATTCTCAAAATAAAAATGTAGAAATATTCTTGTTGGAGCAGAAAAACAGAATAGCAAGGTTGCCTGAGTTCACACCTTGCTGAGGCTACTAATTGAATTTGAAAAATCAAAACAATTTTCAAGAAAGCAAAAGCAATTAGCTAAAGAACATAACAACAGTGAAGTTTATCACTTGGAAATGATCTTATTTGTTTCTCAGAAATCTTTATGGATGAAATTTCCTTGGAGGTGTTTCTTTGGTAATTGACTCATAGAGTTATCTATTAGTGTTTGGTGGTAATATTTCATTTTGCTCAATTTGCTTAAAATGAGGTCTCAGGGATTTTGTCACAGGGCTGGAGTCAGCCCTGGCTCCTGGTGCAGCTCCCCACATACACCATGGTTGGAGGGACAGCACCTCCAAAGGCTTTATTTTCATTACCAGTCCTGTGCCAGCTCCTGCCTGAGCTCTGCACAAAGACTTCACCCTCCTGCAGCAAAATCAGAGCAGCCCTTGGACAGTTCATGGGGGAAATGGGGAGAAAGAAACACCCACTGCAGAGTGTTTGAATAAATAAAATGCTATCTTCAAACTGTCAGCTCATCACCTATCCTGTTCATTCTGCTGCTGTTGATTGCCTGGAGATTCTCAGACAATTCCTGGAAAAATCTGGGCTTTTGGGCTTATTTGTTTTCTCTATTGTTCCTAAAATGTTTTGCTGTTTTCGGGATTTATGGCTCGATGTCTGACTGACTGTCATCATTATCAAGACTTGTGGCTTATTGCTATTGATATAAAAATTTTATTTTCACGTTGGGATAATTTAAACTGGGAGAGGTTTGGGACCAAGGCTGAATGAATATTCCAATCTGAAAGACTGCACTTATCCCATCAAAATATGAGTGTCTCAGCACAGAGGATCCAGCTGACCTTTGACTGGACTATTTCCATGGATTCTTTCCTGCTAGAAGTGCTTTTTAATGAAAGATCTAATCACTAATCACTTACTGGAACTCTCCTGTTTTGCTCTTCTTTTTGAGGCTGCAATCTTAGTTCAGAAGTCCAAGGTGCCTGTAACTTTCCGTTTTCATTATGTTATTTTTTAAAAAATAATTACTTCTAAATGTTTAGCATTTAAAGTTTCACTGACTAAAGAGAACTCCATTGACTCAAAGCAGCTGGAAATCCCCTCTTACTTAGTTGTGATTCTGTCAATTAGCAGGTAAGAATAAAGTCTTCCTGACCCAGGACTTCCACTGAGTTGTACCCAGTTTGTAGCTGAGATTCCCAGCTCAGGAGGATGAGAATACAGGGTTTAGGCTGTACCTTGGAATTTCAAAGATCCACATCTGGGTAGCAAAGAATTAAACCTAGAGTTCATAGGGTACAGAGCTTAAATTCCCCTGCTTGTTGGTTTTTTTTTTTTTTTTTTTTTTTTTTTTTTTTTTTTTTTGGGTTTTTTTTTTTTTTTTTTTTTTTTTTTTTTTTTTTTNTTTGGTTTGGGGTTTTGTTTGTTTGTTTGTTTGTTTTTGTTTTGTTTTGTTTTGTTTTTGTCCAAATGTGTCTTCTATTTGCATTTGCTTTGTGTCAGTGATAGGGAGAGTGTGGCCTCTCCTGGGAGGTGAGATGTAAAGGTTTGGACCTTGTTCAGTAAGGCAGAGCTCAAAATTAGGCCTTTGAGTGTTTAAAACTGTCTCTAACCCCCATAACTGCACTGCTTCTGCCAGCATTTATGGACCTGGGTCCTGTTAGCTCATTTCTCCAAAGCTCCTCTCTGTCTTTAAAGAGGCTTGGAGCAGAATTGTGCATTTCTACCCCATGCCCAGGGGCAGGATCTGAGACTCCATCTCCTGGGGCTGATCCAGCTGTGGCTCCAGACAGTGCTGGGGGTTTGAATCCTGCTCTGAGGGCATCTTTGTGCCCTGTGAAGGGCTGTGCACATCTCAGCCCTGCCCAGGACTCCAACTCCCATGCACTGCACTGAAAATTGGTGATGCAACAGTGAATAATTGCAGTGTTTGTGCCCTTTTTCTGCCATTTGCCTGTCCTGTGCCTTCGTTGTCAAAAAAGTTGATATTTTCCAACTCCGCATTAAATACCACCATGTGTTTGTATCAGGATAATACTGCCACTGTAAATTTATTATCTACATTGTGATGAACTCAGCTGAACTTTTATTCACCATCCTGATCATGATCTTTTAAAAGAAACCACCTCAAGCTGGAATAGGTACAAAGAAGAGCTATTAATATGATTAGAAAATAACTGAGTATGCAATTTTCTTCTAAGAAATTTTCTTGTTCACGTCCCAGTTCCTTGCACATACCAGAAAAGCTTCAAGTGTTTTAAATGTGCATTTTCTTTCTGACATGTTGATGAAATTACTGTAACAGATTTGCATTTTTTTCTCCTACAATGCCTTTTATACCTGTTTTTACTTATCTCACAGTAGCACTGGTAAACAGAGCAGTGTGGGATAGGTGTGATATCTTCTACAATAACTGCACTCCCACACAAGTCATTTTAGGGTGTGCAAAACTTGTTGCCCTTATTATTTCATCTAAATCAATACTGTAATCTGTTTTGTTTGAGACACGAAGGGCATAATCCTGGTTATTGTACTGTGTGGGCAATTTATCCAGTGATTTAATAAATATAACACAAAATCCAATTTAATGCAAAGGTAGAATTCAAACTTGACATGGTTATTGAATATATACCTCCATGTCAAGTGGAATGAGATTGGCCTGGCAGAGACAAAAACAGGAGCCAGCTTTGTGGGCAGTGAGAATTTGGGGTTGGAATTTCACTGAGAGACAAAAGCATTATTCAGCTCCTAACGTGGCCTGCCCTTTGAAAGAATCTGGAGAATCTCTGGATATGTCTCTTTGTGGAGAAAATAGAAGAGGTTTAGTCAGTTCTTTTGGGGCAAAGTAAATGGATTGCAATCAGGAAATCCCATAATTGTGCTGTGACTTACAGGGAAGCTGCCCAGGGCTCCTATGATCTCTAAGAATGGGGGTTTAGAGTAATAATTGCATGAATTCATACATACTACAGGTAATTATGGCATACATAGGAGGCAAAGAAAAGATAATATCCCTACTGCCCAATGAATGGGAGCCATAAAATGAAGATCATGAATGCCCAATTTGCACTGAAACAACTGGGAATTAGTTATCATCCTTGTGTGTTCTGTGTCTGAATCTGAGCAAGGAAAGGAAAACTCTGCAGTGTCCAAAGCAGCTCAGATTGAGGGTGAGCAGCCTGATGGCTCAACTGGCCATTGGAGAGCAAGGAACATTTTCTGTCTGCAGAGTTACTGAGCCACCACTGCAGGTATTTCACTGGCCCAGGAGGGTTCTCCCTGCTGAAGTCTCCATTAACACAAGATTTCTGTGGGTAAATGCTCATTTCCATTTATCTAACCACTAATAATGGAATTAATTACAGATAAAATCATTGTTTCCTCTTTGTGATGTAAGGTTTAGTAGAGAATCGTGTGTTTTATTTTTGTTTGTTTGATTTTAAAGAAACTTTGCAAAGTGCATCTTAAAGAAAAAACACATTTTCCATCATGGTTAATCCAGTATTGGCTCCCAGCTGCCACAAGCCAAAATTTGGCTTCTGTGGCTGATAGCAAGCAGAAAAGAAATGTCTGCTGTGAGTCAGAATTAGGAGAAAACAGTTTTGAAGAAATAAGATTTTGGCAGGGAATCTTCATGTCATGCTTTCCTGGGGAAGTCTTAATAAGAATCTTTTTTTAGAGGCAAGCAAGTGGGACAGTGGCCTGGGCTGGCACAGTTGGGGCATCCAAAATGCCCTGAGGGAAAATATCAGCTTTGGTGTTAATGCTTACATGAAGAACAGACACATCTTTAGAGTCTCTCTACATTAATTACATTAATTTTCTCAGCTTCACGTTTTTATTTTAAAATCTGTTCTTTTTTAAGTAAGTCACTCTAAGGGCAACTCTTTCCAGGCTCACTGTGTATTACATAATATATTATGGGTTTGGCTCTTACAGTTCCAATGTGAACTTGGGCAGCTCTTAAGAAAAAGCAAATTTCTCTCCTTGTGTTGGGAAGTCTCCTGTCCCTCTTTCCTGCTCAGCTGTCCATATTTCATGCCCCTTATTCTCTCATTGTGATATAATTTCAATTTTCCTTCATTTGTCCTCAGAATAAATCAATTTTTCCTCATCTTTATTTCTACCTCAAAAGCTCTTGTAATTTTTTTTTTTTTTGCATAAATTTGTATATTAACTTTTACTAACAAAAAATAAATCCCCAGTGATGTTTTGTTTCCTTGCCTGAGCAGAATCAGATGGGACAAGGGAAGGGAGCAATAAGGGCTGTGCTCAGCTGAAGTGACAAATGCAAATCCTTCTGTTACCTTGGATTAAAAAGGGCTCCCCTGAAGGGTAACTCCAGCAGTGGCTGCATTACAGTGTCAGGTGCAAAACCTTTAATGGAGAGAAATTGCCTCAACTAATCTATTTGTCAGTAGGGAGGGGAAGTAGAAAACTATATATAACTTGGAAGCTGAAAGGTTTTGCCCTTCTCCAAAAGAATAAAATAATATAGCACTGAATAATGGGTTTGATTCCAGTTTTAAATTAGAAATCCAATTTGTTCTTATGAGCTCCCTACTCCATTTCTTACTACTCTCTCAATTCTGCTGGGTGACATTGGGAGATAAAGCAGAATTTACAAGATTGAAATAGGTAAATTTTTCTTAAAGGTAGACTGAAACATGTCCAAAATGATGTATTACAAATTGTATTGCATTTATTAATAAATGCCAAGTATCCCCAGATAAGATAATTAAGTTTTATGCTTAGAGATGTGTTAAATGTAGATGCCAAATCAATTCTTTTCATAATTTGTGTTGCCTGTTGTAGGAACTGAAAAATGGGATTTTTTAACCCATCTGAATACACTATTGTGTTATGGCCATATGAACACATGCAGAGGAACCAGAATTGGCAGGGGGGAAAGTGCTGTTAAAATAAGTGATTTATATCATTTGGAAGCACTCTCAGAAAATGGTCTCCTATAGAAGTGCTATTTAATAATTTATCTCTGTTTAAGTTGGGGTTTGTCTGCTGTGTTGCCTGCTCATCATGCCCCAGGGTGGGAGGGATGAAATGACTCAGGGCACAATTGAGGTTATGAAAAACTCTGCAGATGGCACTTCCACAGCTTAACTTTAATGGAGCAGAGATCTTCTCAATAGTGAGGCAAGTCAAATTTATTACCTTCTTCTGAAATTATTTTTTAAAGGAAAACAGGACAGAGAGAGCCCAGGTTTCCATCTTTCTATCCTGAGAATCCCATTTGCATTCAGAGAACTGAAAACTTGGGTGGTGGCAGGAAAGTCAAGTGCAAACATTAGAGACTGGCAGCAAAACATGTTTGGTACAGAACATTTATTGCTTCCATGAAAATGGAAGTATTTCTAGGGAATATCCCACAGGAATTGCATTTTTAAAGTTTTGAGTTATCCGTACTCTCTTGCTCATGGACTTCAGAGTCCTTCTTTACCTGCTGTCCATAAATCACATTCTTGCATTTGGTAACACAAATTGAATGGATTCCTTTCTCTCCTCTGCCTCACACAACCTTCACCCTCTTCTCATTGTCTAAAATTTCCACTTGGGAAAAACATAATTTCAAAGTATGAATCCTGTGGAGATACAATTGAGTCTGAACTATTTCTTATCAAAGACTTCACCATTTATTATGGCTTTATTTTATTTTATTGTGTAGAGGACACTGCTACAGGGAGAGCAGTGAAAACATGGGGACAATGACAGGACCACAGCCAGTGGGGTCCCTGTGAGCATTTCCCAAGTCTCCAGCCACCAGTTCTTGATGCATTTTCTTGAGCCAGAGCTGAGCTTTTGCAAATTTCTGGATAAAAAAAAAATATGTTTAAATTTAAATATTTACTTCCCTGCATGGTAACTGTTTTGCTATTAATGCACAGGAATTGTCACTGAAGGATTTTCCAGATGATGCAGACCAGCATTCAATGACAGAACACACATTTCATCTTCCAGAGGACACAGTCTGTACATCAAACTGCAGAATGATATGGTTCAACAGGATATTAGTTTAAGCACGAGGTGAATATAGGGGGTGTGATGAGAACCTCTCCATGTTTTTATTTAAAACATGTTTTGTCTAATAGCACAGTCTGCACTCCAGTGCCTGGGAAGGGAAGGATGTCATTCCCAGGGTAAAGAGTGACAGTGTAAGGAAAAGGGGAGGGAATTCCTGGGTCATTCAGGATGAATGTCTGCAAGGCCAGGGACAGACAAGTGCAGATGTGTCTGGAAAGAAATAATTCAGGACCTTAGCAAAAGGCTGTTGACTTTTTCTCTTGATGTAAGAACACCTACACTGAATTTTACCTCATCTCCAAACTGAGAGGTAAGCAAACCCTCCCAGCCCTGTGAGCTGTGTGATCCAGGAGCTGGATGAGGTGATGGATTCACCTTTCAGCCAGTGTGAGAGTGAAGGGTTTCTGCAAAGAACAGCCAGAAACTCCAGACTTTGCCCTGAGCACTGTGTCAAACCCCAGGCTGGGCACCACTCCCCTTTCAGGGGGATCAGCAGCTCCTGCAGCATTCCCACTGCCTTTCCAAAGGTTTCTGGGCTCCCCTGCATGCTGGGACCAGCCTGGGGGCTGGCACAGAGGGCACACAGGTGCCATAAGGAAAAACCCTTCACTGATGGAATTACCCTTTTCCAAGATAGAACTGAATGAAGTCCCACACGCCCAGAGTGCTGCACCCTGTGCCACTTCTCCTCCAGAGACATCTGGCACTCTCCAGAAGGATTGGCATTCATGGAATCCCAGAATTCCAGGATGGTTTGGCCTGGAAGGGACCTTAAACCTCCTCCAGTTCCAGCCATGGAACGGGCAATGCCATGGGAATGCCATGGGCATTGCCTCCTGGTGGATTTCAGTGTTTGGAGGATCCCCCATCTGTCACTGTAGGACACAGCACAAATGATGTGGAGCAGCTCTTTTCAAGGCAAACAAAAAACTCTTTATTAAAATATCTGCCTCCATTTTTATATCTTCCTGAAATCCCAGTGTCACTGGAGGGTGACAGTGTCACCTCCTCAATGCCACTGGGCAACCCAACAATCCATCAGGTTGTTCATCCCTCATAAAAGAATGAAAACAAGTTATTTGCATAAAGTGCATGAGAAAGTTCTGTACAAAAATGCAAACATCAGAAGGCTTGAGAAAACTTGAAAAAATCAGGGCAACATCCATCAGTGCCTTTGCTCCTGCAGATGGATTGTTCTCTTTGCCTCACTTTCCTCACAATTTAAGGGTAAATTTTCCTCCTTACATCCCTAATATGACATCCTTGCTAATATCTGCTGTGCTTAGATATGTCCCTCATGTAAATTATTAGCCTTTAAGTGCTGGCAACGTTAGCATATTGTTGCTGTAGGCTAAGTGTAATTCTTTTAATCTTGATGGTAATTTCTTGGTTAAATATTTTAAATAAATACATTTAAATAAATAACTTTGTACAAGGAATATTAATCATATCGCTTTAGCAGTATATTTGGATATTTGGTTATTTCTGACTCTCTAGTTGTTAACTTTTGTATTTGGGGTCTAATTTGGAAAAGATTGTGCCTTGTTAGCAGTTATATATCCTGATCAGCACGCTGGGTTTCTGTTGGCATCAGTGCACAGAGTGAAAAATAAGGCAGGGTTTGGAATTCTGTTCTTCTCACGACCATCTCTAACACTGAGGGATGACAGGGGACTTTCTACTGTCCTCTCTGGTTTCAGGATTTTTTAAAACACAAGACTGGGGCAGAAAGGCAGGGTTTATGCTTGTGCCTTTCACCTGTTAAAAATAAAGGTGAATAGTTAGATGGGGCTGAAATATTATTTATGTCCTTCTGAACTGCAATTGTAGCACAAATGCTTTTATTATACCCAGGACATTCCTGAAACAAAGGGATTTCATCTTAATTTATGCCAGTATTCACAGAAACTTGTTTTGATGATTCTTGGCACAATTTTGTTGATTTCAGTGCAAGGCAAAGAAAAACCCAACAGGTTTTCAGCAAAGAGCGGATGATTGATTTCTCACAGACAATAACATTAACCAGCTTTTAAATAGCCAGGAGACAACCAAGGGGTGGAATCTGAGTTTAATTCTGTTCCTGGCCTTGGCATAGAAGATTTCATAAAGGGTGGAGTGAGGGGATTTCATTTTACCTTGTGTTTTTGGTGCTAGTGCAGATCTGCTTTTCCTGTTCCCTCCACGAGCTCCTCATGGTTTTAAGGCTGACCTGCAAAATGTGAAGGTTTCCTGCTTGGAGAAGCTTCCTATGCAGAAATGGTTTCTTTATACTCATTTTAGACTTTTAAGGAAAAAAATATTAGACTTTCCATGGAGAATTTCTGGATATTTGCTCCTTTGTACCCCACCTTTGGGAGCCTCTCTGAGGCTGGCTCTGTTTGAGTCTCACCTCAGCCCCAGGGTCATGTAGACCACAGTAAAATCTGGGTTTGCAGGGTCATTTGTGCTGGCTTTCCTCATTTTAGTGCTCTCCTCATGAAACCTGGTGGAGCTCAGGTTGCTACAAGTGAGTTAAACTGGGACACCATGGAGATAATTTCTTTTTATGGTACCATTGCCCAGATATGGAACAACTCAATAGTTTAAGCTTTATTTTTTCACATAACAAAATGCTAAATTTCCCTGAATGTCACTAAAAAAAAAAAAAATTCCTCCTACTGGAGGAATTGAACACATACACTGCATATTTTTATAGATTCCATAGCATTTTGCTATTTCCTCTGGCTTAATTTTATGCCTTTTTCATCTTTCTGTCCTATTTTTCTGGCTTCTCTTTTTGCCCTGTCTTTGCAATAATGCAATTTGAATTTCTAGTACCATTCCAATGAATGTTTCAGAAAAACCCTACACTTTGTAAGGTCATAGCGGAAGTTCTTTAAAAGTTAATTTTAGAAAACCAATTTGTTTCAATCAGTTCTGTATAGATGACAATTTCCTTGGCTCTCTGTCTGGTTTACAAATATTCATATACAATTATCAGCACTTACAGTTTTCAAATAATATTTGTTCTCTTTGCCCCCGTTCCTGCTACATGGAAAGCCTGAACTTTCCTGTTGGGGAAAGTTTTTATTTGTGATTAATTCCACCAGCCAGCTGAAAGCTCCCACACTGCCAGAACAGCAGACTAAAATACACTTTGAGTGAGAAACAGAGCAGGGAACCTTTCAGGAGCTGTGAAGAACAACTGGAGAAGATTTGCACAGCATTTCATTCTGAGCAGTGGATGCCTTCCAGCAGCAAAATGCTGGCTCCAAGCTCTGTTTTGCAGTTTTCAGTTAAATCAAGGGAAGCAAGCCAATAATGCTGCTTTTTATAAAACTTTGAGAGGGTTGAGCAGTGCAGAGGAATGATTTGGAAGAAACATCTTCTCACTTAGGATAAAAACAGAGAGGGAGAACTTAAAAACAGTGGGGAACTTAAAAAATCTGTTGAGCCTAAGCCTGGGACAGCTCCAGGGGGGCAAGGATGAGAGGCCAAGGGAATTCTGTGCCATTCCTACCCACTGGGATTGACTCCTGGTAAGATGCCAGGGGTTTTAATTCCATAGCAGCACCCTGGGTCTTATTTATCTCATTTTTGGATATTTTTTGGCATTTCAATGGGTCTGTGCTATGCTCTCAGCTCTCTTGTCCTGGCTGGCACCTCCTCTGCCAGGATCCAGCTACACCAGAGCTCAGAGAGAAACTGCTGCTGGATATGGAAAAGGGAATTGTAGGAAAATATTATTTTTGTTAAATAGGTAATTGTTATGAAAAGAGAATTGTAATTAAATAGGTAATTTTTATGAAAAGAGAATTGCTATTAAATAGGTGATTGTTATGAAACAGATAATTGTCATTAAATAGATAATTCCAGAAATGCAGGCTTGTGCTGGTGGTTAACAGGATTCTGGGCACTCCAGCATTAATTAGCTGCTGTCATTAGGCTGCTGCCTCTTGCCACAGTCTGACAGCAGAAATGCAGCAGTTCAGAATATGGTGACATCAAAAAAGCATTTGGGTACAGCATTATTCAGTTTTAAAAATGAGTTTTGGTAAAGCTCATTTAAACCCACCCAAACCATATCTGCAGAAATGATTTAAAGTCTGTATGAGTCTTTTTCCATTAATTTTTCATGAGACAGGCAAAGTGGATAAATTATCTTCAAATTGGGATTTAGTTGTCTAAGTAACTTGTTACTTACTCAAACTTTTAATTAACTAAACTGTTCTCTTTATAATTCATATTGAGCAATTTCCTGCAGCAGTATTTTACAGGTGAAAATCCATGGATTGCTGATTTACTGAATGAGAAATAATATATGAAGAGAATGACTTGTAAAAGGATTTTAATTTATTGGTTTTTCATTTCACTTGAGGATGCCCTTATTTTTTGTCTGTGCAATTCCAATTTTTCTTAAAAGCATTATTTTATGGAAAAATTGGCATATATGCCATCACTTTCCCTAGCTGTATAGTTATTTTAAGGAATTTCAGGATATTCTACATGGAACAAAAAACTACTCAAGCATCAATTTTAAGGATATTATTAAGATGCCAAAAAGAAATATTTTAGTAAAAATAATATTTAAAAAAATCCAGAAGGAAAGCCTTGAAAGAGCAAAAGTTTGAAGTCCTGTAATGCTCCAAAAAGAAATGCTGGTTCTTTGAAGGGGAATATCAAAGTATCTCTTCTTGTGATAACCTTTATTTTCCTCTTACTTCATCATTAGAGATTTTCTAATGTATTTTCTAATGCATTTCTGCTGCATTACATTGCATTCTGAACATGGTTCATATTTCCAGAAGAACCTGAACATTTTCTCTGAAGTGGCTTTTGAGATCCACCTGAATTTCCTCGTTCTTGTGTCAATCTCAAAAGAAATGAACACAAGTCTCCATGAACAGGGAAATTTCCATCATATTGCTATAAATTTTACATCCATTTTGTTTCTTAGACTGTTATTAAAAATGCTCAGCATTGTATCATTCCAGTAAGAGAAAATCATTCATTTTTGCCACCCAATCCTGCATTGCCAATTTAACCCCTCCTCAGTTCCTTCACAAACATTCCCTTAAGGCAGATCCAGCTGGATTCCTTGGGGGTTTCCCTTCCCAAGGTCTGACATTTCTTTCTGTAATTTAGTTTAGGCTGCCTCCAGTTCCTTATCACTTTGTAAATGTCAGATTTGCAAAATGTAGACAGAGCTTTATAGAAATGTGAACAATTTAAGTTTGTGTCATCTAATAATTCTATCATTCTTACACGCTTCAGTCTTTGGGTTTTCCTGCTGCCTGAATTTCAACCCTCCTGGTTTTCCCATTTTTCCTGGCATCCTTCTATTTGCTGACTTGGAATTTAATATACCTGCCATTTTCCCAGACACCTCTGGTTGTCACTTTTAACACAAAGCCAAAGGAGAATTTGGGTGAGAAGGAATCTCCAGAGGTCTCCAGGCACAACCTAAACCTGCACTGCAGAGTCCACAAGGAGAAACACAAAATTTTTGTTTCTTGTGGAAATGATGATTTTTAACAACAGGGAAATTTAAATTAATCACATTAATCTCGTGGTAGTGCTACCTGGAAACTTCAAATTAGGGATTAATTGAAATCATTTTTGATATATTACTTAATTTAGAGTTGGAAAATCAGGCAAATTGGACATTATTATGATAGAGCAATAGTAAATAAAACATTGTTCTGTGTCAATTAAAAGACTATGTAACATTCTTAGCTGCTAATAATGCACCATAATGCAAACGGAGTAGACTTTTAAAAATTATTCTCCAAATTCCCTCTGTACCAACTGAAGAACTTGAAGATAATGGCAACATCAAATATATTTTCCTTATATTTTTCTTAATGCATTTACTACTGTAATGTCTGAACATTTACACATTTAGACGTAATAAATAACTTTAATTTCATAGAAAGATGGAGCTTCCACTTCAAGGTGGCATTTTTTAAGCAAATAAACGTAATAGATTTTTGTGCTTGCTTTATTATCTAAGTGCCTCTTTATCTATTAAATACTTGACGTGCCATTTGCTGCTAAGTTATTGATAATTGTATAGACATTTTTATAATGACACAGAACAAAACACGATTGTGCAGAGCTTGCAAGGGGCTGGTGCAACATAAAACATATAATGAGCTAATGGATTCAAATTAATCACTGAATTAGAGGGGGAAAAATAAAGAGACTGGGAAGAAGATGCCATAAAACTGTGTTCCCTCCAGGCTGAAAAGGCTGGAGAGGAAGGAACATCAGTTTTCAGATGTTCATAACCTTTGTGTTTGTTTCTTTTTGGGGGACTTTTTTATTTCTGCAGGAGTTTTGCTCTGGCCCCAGTCTGTGCTCAGAGAGAACATATTTCACACAGCACAAATTTTGAGCAACAAAGTCAGTCCTGTTTCAAAAGGGGAAGAGATGTAAAGGTGTAAATAGATGTCAGGATGTAAAGGGAACAGATGTGCAGTTTTTCATTCACAATTATCTGAATATAACCACCCTAAGTGCCTGGTATTTGTTTAGCTTTAGACTTTGTTGGTTTTTTCTGAGATGCCAGTAGATGAAGAATTACTTTTGATATATCAGGAGAGTGGGTTGGACTGAAAAACTGAGTCAAAGCTGATGCTATCATGGCATGTAGGAAACAGGATGGATTTTGATGCTGTGCCCCACCAGCAGCCACATTTTCTTCCAGTTGTTACCCACCTCTGTCTTGTAATAATTATGGCTAGGGAGGCAGAAAAAAATTTGATTTTTCTTTTGCTTTCTGAGCTTTCAAATTCCTTTTGCCCTGGGCAAAAATATCTTTTCCTTAGTTTCTGGTTAATATACTGTGCTAACAAAACTCCAGAGAAAAAAGTGAGATGGGGGGGTCAAGGAATTAAAGCACCCCCACCTGTCTGGGGGTTTTCCAGTGACTCCTGATGTCCTGATTTCCCTGGCAGCACACCCAGAGCAGCTTGGGCCAGGGACTGAAATCCTGAAATCATTCCCATATCCAAACTCCAGCACCTTGCACTGGAGCTGCAAGGAAAGAGCTACAGCTTGATTAAACCTCTTTAGGATTATATTTCAAGTCTACAGCTCTGAAAGTTGAGTAATAATATAATGAGTAATTAAACATGTGAATTAAAAGGTGAACCTCACACTGTGGGCTGAATCTCTTCAGGTTTTGCAGATCGTTTGAAAGGGAAAGGTCATTTATTAGGAAGATCTTTTTTCCTCTGTTAGGTTTCAAAAATCAAATACCAGCCTAAGAAAGGGATAATTTTATAGCTCACTTCTGGAATGAAAACTACCATTTCCAATTGTATCTGAAATGATTTCAGTAGTGAGTGAAATCACACTTAGTCATCTCCATAGGCATTTTGTACAGGTTGGAGTGTCTAGAAAAATGTTTATGTTGATAAAGGAAAATAAATGCCATGTCCTACAATTGTAATATTTCATCCAGATAAAGTATAATAATGGGAACAATATGGGATGAAAAATATGAAAAAGATGCATCTTCATTATGACAATCCTGCAAAAAAAAAGAGCATTTTAAAAATACTATATCCTCTGGATTGCTGCAGAGTGTTTGACTCTACAGTGGCACAGCTTAAGGGTTTGAAAATTTGATGTAATTCCTTAAAACTGATTGCTCTGGGATATTTCCCCCTCTTTCCTCCCCCCAATACCTGTATGGGAATTTTTTTGCAGAAGAGAAAATAGTTGGAAGGACAAGCTCAAGGTGCTGTTTTGCAGGTCCTGGTTGGTTGGTTTGACCCACACCTGGTTTGCTGTTTTTGTAAGGGCATTACAGTAAATCCCCACATATTGCTGTGTTAACCTTGACCATGTCTTTTCTCAGGGTGAATTCCTTCAGTGGCACATGGGAGAGCTGTGGGCATAAATTGGGAATACCAATGGAATGATGGAATATTTCCTCTGCCAATAGAAACCCTGTCAAAAGTCTCCTTGTGGCAATTCCTTATATTTCATGCATTTCACTAATAAGTGAGATCTCCATTATGCTGAAATTCTCTCCTCATATTCACACCTGTGCTTATTACAAATACCAGAGGGACACGAGGCACAAGAGGTTCTAATTTTCACCTTTGTATTTATATGAATGGAGGATACTTTTTAATGCCAAATTTTGCTAAGAACAAATCCAACAACAAGGGCTTTTTGTGTCTGAAAAGAATTCTGTAGCTTGAAAAATTCTCAGTCTGTTACAAAAGAAATAGAAAAGTTCCATATGAATAAGTTCCAAATTTAGGAAGTGTTGTGACAGCTGAAGTCCAAGGGAATATGGTGACTTTTTATTTTGCTTGAATTTTTGTTGTGGTTTAACCCCACCTGGCAAGAGCCTTGCAGGATCTTCTTTCCAGGAAATTTGGGAAGCTTTGCTTTGCATATCAGCGATTCTGCGTGAGGTGATTGCACTGTGTGACCAAATTGCTCATACTCACTGAGTAATCCAGGTAAATCATTATATTCTCTGCTGAAATTGTAGCTTAGAATTAAGTTAACAACCCTTTATTCAGAGCTCCCTCTGCCAAATGCACAAAGTCAATTTGGCACTGAAGACAGCAAACATTGTGACTGGGTGTCATGGAAATTTGGCTCCAGAGCAGAGAGGTTCCTGCAGCTCAGTTTCACAGCTCAGGCCAGGAGTTGTAGCTGCAGATTGAAAACCTGCTCCCAGTTTGGTGAGAGGATCTGCAATTCCCCCCTCAGTCCCTGTCACTCTGATGCCCAAGCCACAAGAGCCCAGTCTTCCACCAGTTTATCAAACAGGAATTAAATTAATCTTTAATAAGTTCTGGTGGTGGTGATGACTCAGAACATCTGGCAGTTAATTGGATCTATGACTTCTGTGTGTTTTAAAATAACTTTTAATGTGATTTCATACACAACATCTGGATTTGGAGTGCAATTTCAGTGGTGTGTGCTGGATCTCATTCATAAAACATCCACGATGGATATCAGTGAGCACAGGAAATCAAAACTCTGATAACTTCTTTTATGTTGATTTAAGCTTCTAATTTTTAGTGATGGGACAGTTTGTATTTTAATAATTTCAGGTTAGCATCAGATTTCTACATGATCAATCACTTGTGAAAATGAAGGGTAGACTGGTGTGTGGTATTCTTGGAAAACTTAATTCTCAAGCATTGCTTTTTCATACAATCTCTTCTACTCCAAGATTACCACACCTCAACAGAAATAGTATGAGAGTTTTACTCTCTGCAGGCACTTCTCTACTATTTTTCAATAGCTCTAAATTTAGTCAGTAAGGCAAATAAAATCATATTTTAAAAATTGGGATGGTAATGATAAGTAAAAATCCATCCAGCACAACTTTTAGCCCCATCAAAATCTAATGATGACTTCCTGTGCTAATTCTTTCATCTGTACTAGTATTTGTATTGTTGTTAGTGAATAAATTATTATTAATGCAATCCAATGCAAGCTTTATCCATCCTTAAAAAATTAGAGCTTGTTTCCTCTTTGGCCCCTGCTGGCCCTCATGTGTAGGACAGGTTCAGATTTCACAGGGACAGCTGTAAAGAGAAAAAACTTCAACCTAGGGAATGCTTGGATGGGAGCACTGTTAGAAACAAAACCAATCTATCAAATGGCCCAGCTGTTCACTGGGTGTTAATAATGATCCTTTTTATTTGGGTGCTGTTTGGTATTTAGAGCTAATTAACTCCCTTCTACACCACCCAGCAATCTGCCTTTAGAGAACAGAGAAAACTGATACAGATTGAATTAGAAGCTGTTAAATACATAGAAAAAAGTCAGCTAATTTACTGTAAAACAGTTATTAGCACAGCCCTGAGAGATATTTTCAGGTGGTTTTTTTTCTGTTACTGTGTCTTTATTTTTTTAAATTTTACTTAAAGTGCTGAGTATAAAAACTTTCACAAGTTACAGAAACTCCCAAAATACCATTTGCTTCTTATTAACTTTGAAGAAATGGAGTATTTTCAAGGTCAGATTAAGAAACTGTTTCCACTATTAATGCTGAAGTGTTGATGTACAGGTCATGTTCTGTAGCACATGCATTAAAAATTTCTGCTGAAGGAAATCCTTTGCTGTTTTTCCTCTTCCATTCCTTTGAAGGGAGTAGTTTTTGCTTCAGAAAAGGACAACTCTCACATTGTCACTTAAATGTAGTGAAATGAGGAATGTGGTTTAGGAAATTTAGGTTATACAATTTTGGAATATCAGTTACTTTTTATTTTGGAGGACGCTACCAATTAAAAGAAATTTACTGAATTTTTAAGGTTTCCTAATAGGAAAAACCCAGATAATTTGGATGCTTGAGCAGTTCTAAATCTCTTTTTTGTTGTTGTTACTTTTCCTTCCAGCAAACTTTTTGAACCAATATCAATTATTTCAGTTTGATGCTTCCAATTTTTCCAGAAATTGCAATTTGGTGGGGACTAATACAAAATTTTTCTTTGATGTGGTTATTTTGGACTGTTGGATTTTCTGCTTCTTTTTATTCTTAGTTTTGCTTGCTGTACATCCTTAGCAGAGGCACTTTAGGGTAAATGTTCTACAAAGATTGCTACATTTACACAGCCTTGTGAAATGATGTCTTACAGTTTTCCCATTTGTAAAATATGTGATAAAACTGCTCATATAAGTATTCTGGAGCCTTATTGTTTGAAAGCATTTGTTAATCTTTAGAGGAGTCTTTCTTCCCATCACAGATAACAGATGTAAGGGACAGGAGGCCTTGGTACTGATTTGGTTTATCTGCAGTGAGCCTCTTTCAAAATTCATTTTTAAGGAGCACATATGTGATTAGTTCTGTTGTGATATCCCTGGGCAGATGAGGTGGGAGTGGGAAACCAAAGCAGGAGGGAGAAATCTGCTGCTGGGAGATCCCTGCCCTGCTGGGACACTCCTGCTGCTCTGGGGGGATTTGCCTGGCAGAGCTGGGGCCTGGCACCTCATTTTGGCTGCTCTGCCCTGGGGTGGAATGGGAAAGTGTGACTTGTATTCAGGAAAAATTAAATTTCATAGAATGCTGGAATGGTTTGGGATGGAAGGGACCTTCAAGTCCACCTTGCCATGGCAGGGACACCTTCCACTGTCCCAGGCTGCTCCAAACCCCATCCAGCCTGGCCTGGGACACTGCCAGGGATGCAGGGGCAGCCTGGATTTCCACCCCTCTGTCCTGCCCTCGGTCAGTGAGACAGCACTAGAAAGAAAATGAGCCCTTGCCATCCCCTGAACGTACCAAAATGCTTTTAACCCAAGCACAGTCCTTCTAGCTCTGCTCAGCAGCAGGAAAATATTCAAATGCTATTCCAGTATTCAAATGGCAGGTTGTTTGTTTGTGTATTATTTAATTCTCACTGACTTTAAGGCAAGATAATGTTTCTATCTCTGAAGTTTAATAGCACAAGTGGGTGTTAATTCTGATAGAGTTCAAGAGCAATAAAATGCTGCTAGAATTCCACTAAATAGCAACCTGCTGTAAATTTTAGTCATGCAGTGCTAGTATCAAACACAATGAGCAGCCAGGCTGCAGATGAGAGATTGAAACCACTTTGAACACATCTCAATTGGCAATCATTAAAGAGGCATTTCTTCTGATTTTGCATGTGGTATTCAGACAGAATTCCTAGTTCTGAAAATGTGGAAAATAAGTAGCTTTTATAAGATAGGTAGTCTATTGGATTTGATTGTAACTTCAGTTGAAAACCCCTATCAAGAATATAAGCATGAAGAAAAATGGATTATCTCTATAATTCTCTCTGAAAACACAACTCAATGTGAATTCGTAAACATTGAACTACCTAGAAGTCAATGGAAAATGTTCTGCAGATTTCAAAGACCTCATTACTTTTATTTCAGGGCTGATATTTTATTTTATTGGGCTTCAAGGTTTCTACTCTCTGACCAAAGTACCAACCCAGGGAACCACTGAAAATGTCATCCTGACTTAGAGAATGCCATATTTTACTTAGAAATGTACTTTTCAGTGTGTATTCGAGTCCTGCTTGTGTGACTCAAGTGAGTATCACAGCAGCAGGGAATTAAGGTTAAATTCAAATACTTGTCTGAAAGAAGCCTTGAGATGGAAGCAGGAGGGGGAGTTTGCTTTTCATTCAGTGATCTGGAAGTGTGGAGAATCATGAATACAGGAAAACAAATACCAAGAAGTGCTTTTCTTTTCATTCTCTTTTAGCATGTGCTTGAGTGGGTTTATGTCACTTGTGAGTCAGTCACCATAGGTGAGCTGACTAAAAAAGAACCAGCACTTTTTCCTTGATTTTTCTACATATAATACAACCTTTTCCAGAGCTTCCTGATCGCTGTTATTTGTTCCCCATCCCTTTTAATCCATGAACTTTGATGTCTGTTGGCCAATTTCAGCCACGTTTGACAGGAGGTGTGTCGGGGGTCCTGTAGATTTTGGGATGTCTGCCTCAGCCACGAGCTGACCCCAAGGCTGTTCGTGTTCCTGGCCCTCAGTCTGGAGCTGATGCCTCTCCTGAATCACGAAGCAGCAGCCAGCTGAACACTCAATGTGTGTGAAGCTGCAAACTAAACCAGAGCAGATGCCACTCAGCAGGCCAAAAAGAAATTGTTTGTACACGTGGAACGGGATGGGACTTTAGGAAAAAGAAGAGAGAGGGAACGAGGCAGCTGGAGATTGAGGAATTATAAAGGGATGGGTTGTAGATGTGGGGGAGCAGAATAAATCAGGAGTGATGCATAAACCCACAAAAGGCCAGCTTTTGTTATTTCTGCACCTCACAGTATTAATTGCTCCTCTTTGCTTTGCTGCTCTTCCCAAGAAAGCAGAAGTAAGAAAGAATCACTACATTTCAACTCAGCTGGGAGACAAAAAATAATTCTTAAGCAGCTCATTCATTATATTTAATAAATCTCCAAATAGTATTTACTGGAGATTGTTTATTGTCCCGCATTCTTATATAATTTGTTAAAAAAAAACTCAAATGAAGTGTCTTAAAATTGCTACTTCCAAAGCAGTTCTGAGGCAGCTCCTTCTGGGGGAGATGTTCAGAGTGCAGGTTGCTCACATGTGCTGTGTGAGCCCTTCCTTTGTGAATTAATTGGGCTGATACAGAAACATCAAAACAGATTAAGAAACCCTGCCACGGTTTTTCCTTCCAGTCTCTGTGACCCTTGTTTGGTAGGAAGTTCTGTGTAGGTTTTAAGATATGTCTGTGCATTTCAGCATATCCATATTTTTAAGGCTTTGCATCAGATGGAGGAAAAGCAGGCAGTGACAAGATTTGCTGGGTGTAGAGTGTACATAATCTGACATTTTCAGGACACGGATTTTAACTAATTTACACCATCAAGCCACACTACTTAAATTCGTGACAGCAAACCATCTTCAAATTTTATATAGGAATGTCTTCACTTTACAGATCTGAGATCCATCAATTTGGTTCTGCAGAACTTAATCTTCTTTTCCCCTTCCACATTTATGGCAGAGGATCCTGCTGCACTTGCTGTTAGTTCCACCTTTGCTCTTTCTCATGTCCAGGAGCTCACCTGGGCCTGTCAAGGCTCCTCCCTTTCACAGAGAGTCCACAAATTGTCCATGGATGGATTAAACTGGCTTTTGGTCAACAGCAGATTAGTTGGTGAGTTGGTATAAGAATTAATGTGGATAAAATTTGCACATATTTCAATGTATAAATTTCAAATACTAGAAGACCAGCAGGTGTCAAAGATGTGAAATGTCAATAATTATTTGAAGTTTCTGAAACATGCCATTATATGTTTTATAATTAAAAAACAAACTCCTTTACTGATACATCTGTTTCCTGTAACTTAAATTTCACCCCTCCCAAGGATACTATTTGGATTTTTTTCCTTAATGCAAAATTTCCTTCCAGCTTTAGAATCAATTTTATTTATACCCCTGTTGTTTTATTGGTGAATATTTAAATTGTCGTGCTGACTAAGCAGGATCAATACCTGACTTTGCTGCTGTGGTGAAATATTCCTTATTTACAGCAGCTCTTCCTCATGAGCTCCTGGATGACAATTCTCCCTGTGGATGCAGCAGTCACTTCCACACCTCTTCTGTGCAATTCCTGCCTCTGTCCTGGGCTGCACTTTGAGGTTAACAGTGCCAGGAGCTTTGCCTTCATTGGGTTTGTGTGAAAACCTCTGAATCAGCCATCCACCATTCCTTCTGTTTATTTATTTCATTGGGAAATACATTTACATTTCACTTAATGTAGGCAGTTTGTAACTTGTATGGACTAAAGGAAAAACTGTTGTCAGACACTGCATGAGTTAGCTGGGCTAACACCAGGCAAGGTTTTGTTCCTCACAAGCTTCATGCTGAAATGACAAGCTTTGCCTGTGATGTGCTGAAGAAGAATGAACTGCACTTTAGGGCATTAATTAAAAAAGATTCCTCCTATGCTTTCATAATATTATCTAATGTTATGATTAAAATCTTTATGCTTGTCAGAGAAAATAAAATTATAACTATATTTTATTTTATCTAGGAATAAACACTTGAGCTGAAACGTTGAGGAAGACAGGCACACCAAACTACCCCAAGCTGCCCAACACTGAAAGATCCCCCAGTGCTGCTCTGGCTCAGCTTTTCTGTTATCCCTGGAAATCCCTTCCTTAGCACGGGCTGCAGGCAGGCTGAGGGGGAAGGGGGATGTCATTGATGTCTTTGGGTTTGTCCAGAGCCTCCCACAGCAAAACACCCCCAGGAAACCCCACCAGGTCCTGCTGGCTGTGGGGAATCTTGAAGGAATTTGAGACGGGACCTCGGAATTGTTTTTGATGATGATGATTCTTTTTCTTATCTTCTACACAGGCAGGAAGGGTGAGTTGGGCTCACATCTTCACTGCATGGTTCAGAAGGTCACAAAGCTTCTAGTTACAAGACCTTTTAAGGATTTATTGACCAATAAAACACTGCCAACAAGGATATTTATGTTTTTGACCCGATCCTTCAATATCTTATGGACCCATGCTACAGTGTGAGCTTTCTTAGCCAATCATTTTATGACACACAAACCTACATTTCTTCATTCTAAACTCCTTGTTTACCTCTGGAACTACTTTTATTTTTTCTATATCTTAAACTCTAGAACTCTAAACTTTCCTCTAGCTTAATGTGTCTCTGCTTTTAACTACAAATCCACATTCTCTCTTCTAGCACCTGAGTTTGGAAGTCTTTTCCAAGGTCTCAGATCAAATCCTGGGTTTAATTCTAAGCTTTGGATTGCAGGCCCAAAGTTCTGAGAGTTCCCTGCATTTCAGATCCCAGCACTGGCAGAGCTGGCAGTGCCCTCCACAGCTGCAGCAGGCTCAGGTGGCTCTGAGGACTGCAAACACTGGGGGAAAGTTTCTCTCCCTGCTTTAATTTCGTGGAAAATGAATTACACTCTGCAAGACAGAGGTGACAGATGAGCTGAGTTTCGTGGATAAATTCTGGACACCTGAGCTAAGGTGAGGATTTAGGTGGTGTCAAACATTGTGAGCTCAGTTTGTCTGTTCACAACACGTGCTGCTGTGTTGTGTGAGATGTTCTTGAGAACATCCCAGAGTGCTTCTTCCCAAGGAGACTCCCAGCTTTATTCCAGTTCTGGGGCAGCAGAAATTGCCTTTGTTGGTGAGAGCAGCATCTCCCCCTGCAGTGTCTCTGCCATCATCTCCTGTTAGGAGCCATCCCCACGCTCATCAATTGTTTCTGCTGCTCCCTGCTCAGGGCCGGTGTCAGCAGAGGAAAAATGCGAGTGCAGAGGAAAGTATTTGCAGTGCAAACACATTTTGGGTAATTAAGCTGGAATTGTTTACTGCTGATGTTGTTCTGAGGGAGAATACGAATGAAACAAATGCGAGATGATCTCAGTTGTTGAGCAGCACCCAGTACTGCTTAAATTCCAGACAAAAAATTATGCATGATTACTGAAGGTAATTGTAACTTTGGATTAAATATGCCCAGGAAAAAAAAAAGAAAAGAGCAATATATAATTAAAGGTGGCAAAGGCATACACTTAAAAGTTATTACACAGCAAAATGAATGTTTCCAGTACAGCCTTGTTTGGGCTTCCTTGTGTGAGTGGATGCATTACACACATGCCTGCAATTTTAAACTCAGAACCTGGGCTTTGTCTTGGACACCAAGATAATGTAATTCACCCAATGAGCAGAGGTTCAATATTTCATTTAATTCTTACTGTTAATTGCTGTTTGTCTGCCTGGCTTAGTGGATCCCCCAGGGCTTTGGTCTGGGGAAGGAGCTGTTCATCACTGCATTGTCTGTGAGTGGCTCTCATCAACACAATGCAGGGGTGTCTCTCAAACATTCACTTGATTTATACCCTCTCATACTGCTCCTTGGAGATGGAGGAGTACTATTTCCATTCCACAGATAAGAAAGCAAAACCCAAAGGCACTGAGGACAAAAGCTTTCGCTAATTTCAGAAAACTTGAATTTTATGTGTTTAAATCAATGCTCTGAATTTCCAGAACAGAAAAAAGTCCAGGTACTGGAGAAAAAACCCATCACCACAGAGCTACTGACTTCCTATGGAGAAGGCTGCTCTAAAAAGACTCAAAAAATCCAATCTTTTTTAAACTTATCAAATCATAATTTTTTGGCTAAGTTTGCTTTCAACTTTGCATCCATAAGGAGGAACTCACTTGCATGATTTCAGTCTGGCTGTGTGGCAATAACACAGACCCAGGTTCTTTTCCAGATGATCTCTCTGCTCTCCCCAGCCACAGCTCCTGCCAGCCTTAGATCACAAGGGAGAGAAGCAGACTTGCTCTTTTCAAGCCTGCACAACCTGGATGTCACTTTAAACACCCGGCTCAACCATAATTCTCTAATTCATTTCTTTTTCCTGGTTAGATCCACTCCATCCGTACCAAGAACAAACACCTCCAGGGTCTTTGTTCAGAACAGTGTGAAGAAACTCTGCTTGCATATTTATTCCTCCAGCAAATTAGCTCAAAAAACAAGAGAATTGTTGCTGAGACATTGCCACAATTATATACAAGGTCTGCTACACAGGAGAGCTGAGAAATGAACACAATGCCTGGGTTTAGTCCTCGCTGTGAATCCTCCTCTGTCACCTGTTGGGAGCCCAACAGACACCTTGTGGTTCTACAGAATCTTTTCTAAGTCTAGAATCTGAACTTTTGGAATGTTTGTTAAATGCAAAACAGTTCTTTGTTCATGCTTTTTCCCTCTAAATACTTTCCCAAATCTCAAATTTATAAATCTTGTATGCATTAATAACTTGTTCTTTGTCAACATGCTTAGAAAAGAATCCTTGACAAACTAATTTCTTAGGCATGACAGTGCAGCTCTTAATTAAAAATATAATTCAGGCAGCAAGAAGCCAGAGACAGCCAATGGAACAATTTTTCATTGAAGAATGAGAGAACAAAAATACAGTCAGTGATAGAATTTGAGCTTTTCTAACTCTTTTCTACTACACAGTTTGATTGTTAATTTTAGATTAATAGAGAATTAAATGCTTTTAAGGATGTAAAAAGCCTGCAATCTCTTTCTTCTTTGTCCACCTTTGCTGAAGTCATTAATTATATATTATCTTTTTTAAATGTAACACTTCCTCCTAATTAAACTCTTCCAAAGGTAAGGAGGTATTCTTGTTTTAATAGATCATAACAACTGATATGGGGATTGGGCTAAAAGTGGTTTTGTAAAACATCAGATTATCTTCATACCAGAGGGAAGTCTGTTCTGCTCTACATATGAAGAAAAGAAAAACCCAAATTTACAAATCAGAGTTCAAAATTTCCCAATTATATCAATATACAGGGGAAATGGGACAAGCAGACCCATCTCCCAGGCATTCCTTTTGGTGTCATTTCTCCAGCTGTGTATTTTGGAATACTCCCAGCCTTTATCTAAAACAAAACAAAAACCAAAGCAAAGCAAAACAGAACAAAACCATCCCTGTGTTACTATTCCAACCTGTTTCCATTGCAGCAGGGTCAAAGGAAGGCCATCATCAATGAATGATTACCCACAGAGCTGGCACAGAACACCTTGCCCATGGCTGCAAAGGAAACTGCTCCAAGTCACCGTGGAGATGGCTCAAATCAATGGGCTTTGATTTGGAATTGTTGTTCAGGATCTATATGATTTATTTATGCAGCTTGTTTGATAGGTGGTGACTTCTGGAGAGAGGATAATGCAGTGGTTTCCAAGGATGTGACAATTCCATGAAAGCTGCTCAGCCAAACGAGGAAAACTCAGCCTTAAAATTGGGTAAATAGTGCTGGAGAGAAATGATTGCAGAACTTCTTTTGTCATATTTGCTCAGATCTTAGATAATCCTGAGAGCAATACTGTACTTACTCAACTAACAGAGAAGTCAGGTTTTCCTTAAAACACTCCATTAAATCCTTTCCTTTGCCATTGCCTTGCATTTAGTACATGACTCGGGAGGAAATGTCTTGCCTGTTTGCACAAATGTAAATTATTATCAGTGCATGTGCAAAATTGCTCAGCTGATTTGAAATAACAGGATCTGCACAAGCCAAGTGAGTTGATATTCCAGTGATCATTATTTTCTACCCACTTGCTTACTGTGCATTTAGGAATCTTCATTGGTGACATATCTATCTATAGAAATGCAGAGAAATAGACAGTAAATATTTTTTTTTCCTTTTTCTTTCCTAATTTCTCTAGAAATTAGGGTCAAAGGCCCTTTGTGATGGTTGTAATGGGGACTAATACATGGCTTCCTTTGATAGGAACGTGCTTACTCCCTTCTATTTTCTTTCTAAGCTGAAATAGAAGAAACACCTTTAAAAAATCCCCAAAACCAAACCAAACCAAATAAGCAACAGCAAAACACCAAACCACCACAAGAAAACCAAGAAAAACCCCCAAATAAACAAAAATAACCCCCATACTTTTTTTTTTTTTTTTTCTGCATGGAAAGGGTGGAATCTCCCCTGATGGTTACAACAGAAAATTCATGAAGACTCATGAGCATTTCCACTCAACCTTCTCTTTGTAAAGCAGAATAAACAATCACAGGCTTGACAATCCTGCCAGGGCTGGAACTCAGGATGGAAACACACAACTGCTGTAGGTGATTTGCTGGTGGCTTTTCCAGAAATGAGCCAAGTGTCCCAGGTAAGTGATTTTGACTCCGGGGATAAGAAATAATAAAGCTTTAGATAAGAGCTGGAGGAAAAGGTTACACTAAACCCACAAATTTCTATTTGTATCAAATTCATAATTGATAAAAACACATTTTCCAAGTCTCTAAGGGAACTGGGACAGTATTATACTGTATTATACACTATATTCCTAAATTCTATTTATCATTAAACATAGATGAAACTTTGTCACTTCTTCCAACCGCGGATCCTGGGAAGGTCAGGGAAGTTTAATGGAGACCAGAGTACAAACAAAGCCAGCACTTGCCCAGGCTGGTGATTTCTGTTTGAGCTGGAGCTTCTTTCTCCCTCTGAACCAGGTGTGCAGCTGTGTCCCCTTCTGGGTGTGTTTGTGGGCAGCATCAGAACCTGGGAGACAGCAGAGCACAAACCCCCCAGGATTGGAAGGAATTCCCACTGTGTGCCAGGAGCATCCCCATAATTACACTGAAAGCAGCAGCAATTAGAGGCACTCTGTTAATAATGTCACCAAAACACACTTCAAGACTTCTAAAGAAATTTCAGACCGGTTTAAAATTTCCCAATCCCCAAAGAGATGAGGAAGCAGCTGAATCTGCATTTGATAAAAGTCCAAAACAGTCTCACTCCTGCATAGTCAATCTTTAAATTCATTAAGAAACCCCTCGTTCTAATTAAAGTTACACCACATGAAAATTAATCAAAATATCTCATCTGGTAACAAAGACCTCTTCCTTATTTGCTCACAAGACACAAACTTCAATGCATTTTTGGGACAGAATTGAAGAATTCTTCCCTCTGCATTTTTTTACTGTTGTAGGTGCCATAGAAGCCTTTCATACCAAGGGACTGTAACACATCTTAACCCCAAAAATTGCATTATATCAATGCTTTGCTGTATGGACCCAGACTCTTGGAGATTTTGTGGTAAAAAGAGACTGATTTTCACTTGATGCTTTCAGCAGTTCTGTTGGTATGTTGCTCATTGCTTCAGGGTTTGTTTTTTCTTTTTTTTTTTTTTTTTCCCCTTTTCCCCCTCTTTTTTCTGCTCTTTTTAGCTTTGATCTAACTGGGAAAAGTTTATGGTTCAACCAGATGTTCTCCATGGACCTTTGATAGCCACTGGACATGCAGAAGAGTTCTTCCCAGCATTCCTTCCAGCAATAAATGCAGATATTTCCCACTCTCTTGATTTAATAAGTCAGAGTTTTGGCTTGGATCAGCGTTGGTAGAAACCTCCCCAGCCCAGTGAGTTTTTCTTTTTACCTGGAACTCTCAGGGCTTTTCCCTGCAGGCTCTGCAGGGGCAGTGCCTTAGGAGGATGAAAGCTGTGTCTCCTCTAACCCCAATAAATGCCCTCACTTGGCATCACTGCTGCTTTGCACTATGGAAGTTTAGAAAACTTTATTCCCAAAAGGACCAGAAAAAAAGGGTTTTTTTGCTAATATGGCTTTTCCCATCTTTCTTTCTGCATGCTTTGTTTTCTTTTTTTCCAAGTCCTTTCTCTTTTTGGTAATTTCAGCAGGTCAAGCTGAGGTTTGTTGGTCTCAGACTTTGATCAATACATATCCCCACCACATATAAGCTGTTTTTTCTTCTACTTTCAGATCAATACCCTGAAGTCTGAAAAACAGTCAAACAAGATCAAACCCATGGAATTTAAACAATCCTACCATAACAGACTTGTGCTCATGTTTAGAGATAAAACTGCTGCTTACCTCGACTGAGTTCAGGGGCCTTTATTTCAAATTTAATTATTTCAATAAGTTTACACAACATTAACAAAAATCAAAATTCGTGTGATTTTTTTGTTGTGGGTTTTTTTTTTTTTGTTTTTTTTTGTTTTTTTTTTTTGAATCTGTGTTTATATAAGCTACTTTTTTCCACTTTTTACCTTTTTTTTTTTCAAGTGCAGAAAACACTTTCAAAGTCACCCCAGGGAAAGCTCTAAGCCAGAGGACATACAGCATTTTCACTTTTTTATGCTTCAGGCTAAGATAGTTTGACTGATCCATCATCTGAGCAGCAGGCACAGCATAAATCATGTATGAAATGTCAGCTGAAATGTTAGTGCACCTTCATGTCATTAATTGCATTTTTTTAATCCTCTGTATCATCTACAGAAATTCCCCAACATAAACGCAGTTGCAAGAATAAAAACTTCAGAGGGGTTTGTTTGGTTTGATTTGATTATAGCTGTTTTTGTTTTGTTGGTTTCTTTTTCTTTTGGAGGGGGAATGTTTGTGGATTTCTGTTTGCTTGGGTTTCTCAGTGGTAGAAAAGTTGAAGAGAGACAAGCTAGGGGTTTTTAATGACTGCTGTGCAAGGTTTGGTCAAAATCTCATCTTCTAGACAAAAAATCTAGGTAAGTTTCCTGAAGTACAAAGGAATTCCAGTGAAATTCCACCAGCCAGCAGAATCTAGCCACTATTTTTAATTAGGAAATGCAGTGTATCTTCCCTCGGAAGTTTTTAAATTCCTGTAAATGGATCTCAAAGGATTCAAATAAATGTAGTGTTTGATCTTCCTCCTTTCTGTGTGAGAGGACAGGAAAACCAGGAAAGAAACTGAAGTTATGCTGTGGAATTCAGAATTTTCTCAGAGGACGTGGAGCCCAGTGGGGTTTGGCTGCGAGGCAGAATTTGGGTTTTTTACAAACATAACACTTCCACTGCTATTGAACCTGTCCTGCTGCATGTTGGGAGCTAAACAAATGAAATTATCTCTCTGCTGGGAGTAATTTGGGTTTTTTTGTCTGGAAAATCACCTGAATTCCCATATTTTTCTAGATATGATGTCACTGGATAGACCTTTGCTTTGTCTCTGTGACATAATGTCTGCCACTTTCAGCTCTGGAGCTAAAATGTTCCCAGTATTTTCATTTGTACTTATATTTGTCCTGTTTCTTGCTTATTGCTTTTATTAATATTAAATGTAACATAAATTCATTGCTGTTTCAGAATGCCTGAAATTGAATTTACTGTTCCAATATTAATACAATTATTAACTTCCTTCTGGAAACTCTCCATCCTAAATCCAAGTTACTGTTGCATATTCTCCTGGCCATGGTGCCCTCCTGTTCATTTGCTATTAATACAGAAGTTTTTATGCTTTTTCTTTACCTAGGTACTTTTCAGATAAATGTAACCTTTTTTCCTAATGAAATTCTCAGACCAAAGAATTTATTATTACCATTATTATTCTTGCCTTGGGAAAGCAGAGACTTTGTGACCAAACTCTGTTTCATTTTTCCCTGCATGAACACTGACCTGCACTCTGCTGAACTATGTTAATTTTCCTTATCAGTCTGCCATAGAAAGATAAACTGAGGTGTTTATCAAAATAAAATTTTGGGAAAGTTACATTTTCACATCCTCAGCTGCTTAACTTTATCCCTTCATACAAAATGAAGCAATCTCCAAGTGCACAGGTTAAGCAGAAAAGTGGCCCTTTCTCACTGTGAGAAAGTGGCCAGAGATTTTCAGAATAAATGAGAGTTATTCCTGCTCTTTGCATCCCTCTGGATCTCTGGAATGCTGTTATTCCCTCATTCCATCTTGCTATTTCTATAAATATCTCATTTTAATTCAATCCATAAACGCGGAATTTGCCTTTTCTGATTTTGTGGGTGTTTCAAAAATACTAATTTTATTGAACCTGAGGCCTTTAGTTACCTGGTTTGCTTGGGGTTTCTTTTTACACTCCAGTTCATTTCCTTGATAAGAATTAAAATACTTTCTGTTTCTACAGATGATAAATTTTCTTATTAAAAAAAGACTAAAAGGCTGAATTCCTTCTTAAAACCGTAAGGTATTCTATCAATCAAATATATTAAAACTGATTAAAACAAGCTTGAGGGCAAAAAGAAAATAAGAATCAAACCTATCGTTTTTGAAAATTTAGCCTCCTTTTTTGAATTATATCAGAGAATAAATAGAGACTTTCCAGGGACTTTGATAAAAAGGCAGCTCAATACATTTAAAAGGTATTCCAGTCTGTCTTTCAGATAAGCAAAAAGCAAAGGAGATTGGAATTACAAACCAATGATTTTTTCACTCTCAGGAACTGAACAGTTTAGCAATTCTCCTTAAACACAACTGAAATCACATTTTCTATCTGATTTTTATTTTTAACTGTTATTAAGAGCATTTGCCTCAATTATGTTGGAAAAACATTATTATGAGTCCAAATGCAGATTTTTTCCAGAAAAAAAAAATTAATTTATGATTTTAAGAGGGAAAAATAAATTCTGTGTTTTCATTTGCTATTTTTCTCCTTAAATCATATTTATAAAGGTTAGGGAATATATTTGTTTTTTCTTTAATTATCAAATGATTAATTTGTCCAAGTAGTCTGCAATATTTCTTAGCCCAAAGTAATAAATTCACAGACTGTTGAGCAACCAAGGCAGTTGCAGATGCACTTTTTCAGAGTAGCTCTCAGCCATTTAAAAGCTCAATAGTTGAGCTGAACTTCCATTGTAATTCCATCACAGTTATTTAGCTAAAAGAAGCAATTCCAGAATTTCCAGACAAGCCCATGATAGCAATGTATAATCCTTAAAATTGTGACACTGATATTACTTTAGACCTTTTTATGGCAAGATTAAAAGGGCTTTAATACCTTTCTCTCACAAAGTGCTGTGGAAATACTGTCTTCTCTGTTTCCTGAAATAGCTGCTCAGGCTTGCAATCATTTAAAAATATTATCTTGGGACTTTTCAGGGCACGAAAGTTAAAAGATAAATTGTGCTGCTCATCCAAATGTTAGGATATGCATGCTAATCTGACATTTCTGAGCAAGGGATGGAATAAAAACGTCCTGGAGTGGGAGAGAGGCTGTTGGACAATAATAGGTGCTCATTAAGAAAACATCAGCATGTGATTAACAACTACAGATACCTACAAAATCTTTAGAATTCAAGTTTTGTTTAAGAATCAGGAGAAATACTTGAGAATCCATTCATGTGCTCACTAAATGATCCTCCTATAGAAACTCACAACAGTGCAGACCTTCCAAATAGTTTCATTACTGTTGTTATTTTTAATTTCCTCAGATTATTCTTCTCAAGAACTGCAGGGCGATCACTGAATATTGAAGGAAAGGAAGGAATTCCAGGATTTTTTGTTTCTGCTTCTTGAGTTGTGTCAGGTTGTGGAAGAGCTCTCTATAACACTCAGGCCAGTGTCCAGCTCTTGATGGAAATCAGCAGCAGCTGCTGTCACTTCTCTGGAGATCCCTTTGGAAGTCTCATCTGCATTTTGAGTCTGATACAATCATCTCTGTGTCCTGGAAGTCAGCTAAGGCACAGAAAATCCTGCTGCAAAATCGCTGATCTGCTCTGATCTCTGATTGCTCACTGAGAACTGCTCTCCCAGCCTGAGAAATCAGAAATCCTTGTGTTCTGTGAGCCCCAGATCCATTTCAGATAAAGCTGCAGGATTTCTGTAGATCGTCCTAGGCTCATCAGCATGTGATGGTACTCATAAAAAAAAACCACCAAAAATGCAAAACCATGTGTAAGGAGAGGGAACCCTGCAGAGCCCCCGGAGCTCTGGTGTGGTGGAGTCACCCCTGGCTGAGAAAGCACCTGAGGCCACAGAGCCTGGCCCTGCTCTCCTGCTCCTGGTGCTCCTCAGGTCTCTCCTGGTCTTTACTGAGAGCAATTTATCCTTCTTAATCCCTGCACCCCCAAGGCTGACTGGAATCTCTGCTTGGGCTGTCAAAGGACTCGTTTGACCCATGAGCCGTTTGAATGCCAGTCTAAATGATACTCTCAAAGTGTCATTTCAGAAAGGTTTTTACTTGTTCCTTTTTTTTTTTTTCCAGCCTGTGGATGGGTTGCAAATGGATTTGTAAAAGCAGGATGCAGCAGCTCCTACCCAGCAGAAGCAGGGACTCTTTTCTGAGTAGGCACTAAAAGCTGTTAGGTCACTTGTCACTGTGCCCGTCCGAGTGACCCTCGGGGCGCCCCGGCTGGCTGTGGCACAGGGACAGCAGGGGACACTCTCCCCAGCTCCAGGGCAGGCAGGAGGGCAGTGAAGGCTCTCGCCTTGGCAGGGGAGGCAATGGCACGGCGGCGGTGGGAGGAGGAGTGGGCTTTGGACGGAGGTGAAATCTGGATTTACTGCAGAGGGGGAATAGAGAGATCCAGAGCCCAGGGGAGCCTCTGCCCAAACACCCTGAGCTCACTGCAACAACTGAGAAAGGGAGGCGGGAACAGGGGAGGGGCTTGACAGGGAGCCAATGGGGAAACAGGGGGTGTGGAAATTGGGAAGATGGGCACTTGGGGAAACCAATAGGGGCATTCTGGGGGAGGAACCCCTTGGTGCCTGAACCAATCACTCGACGCCCTTGATGGAAGTTTCTAGAGGGAAGGGAGGGGCTGCGAGTGACAGACAGGACAGTGGGGAGGGGCTGAGGGAATGACTCAGCCATTATTAATGAGTCAGGGGGCGGAGCCAAGGGATTGACAGGAAGGAGGAGGGAGGAGCCAACATGGGCTGAACCATTATAGTAGGGGAGAACTGGGATAAACCAAGGTACAGAACAATTACAGTGAAAACATATAAAAACACAACAGTCACTCTCTGCAGATTCTTACCTGATTTATTCCCAGTTGATAACTTGGCTGGATGCTGAAATTCAACCTGATTTCTAGCCATCAAATCAACATTTGAATATAAGTCTGACTTAGAAAATAATTACATTTAATAAGCATGTGTGAAATGAGATGTTGGAGGCTCTGTGTACCTGAGAACACAAACAAACTCTTAGAGAACAATGGCAGAACTGAGCATTAACTGCCTCTGTCAGCATCCTCCCATCTGCAACTCTGCCACTCATCTCCTTCAGAAAAAAGGTAAGGCCAAAATTAAGCAGAGCTTTTTAAAAAGCTTGTATCACTTTAATCTTGGCTCTTCTCTAGTTTTTAACCATGACAAGAAAATGTATCAGGTATGCTGTCAGAAAATACTGTCAATGAAATTTCCAGTGTTGTTGTTCTTGTTTACTAAAGAATTTTTTCCTTTTTGCATTTTAGGTGTTTAACAGCTTAAAATACTTCCCCAGTGAAGCATACACAGATTAATATTTCATTACAAGAACTTTATTATATCACATTCTATCTTTAAAAAAAAAAAAAAACAAACAAAGGATGCCAATTTTCTCTCCATCTTCTGTAAAATAGAAGCAAGAGGAATTAGGACTCTGTAAACAAAGAGCCCACCTGAGAACAAAGGTCTGCTTGGCTGCCAAGCAGGGGCCAGAAGTAAGTATGAGGAGAAATGTATTTATTAGTAATGTAGTGATATTCTACCATCTTCTAACCAAAGGAGGGACTCTATTTCACTGTGCTGGTAGATTTTTTTTTTTTTTTTTACTTGTTCCTCTAATCTGTGCTAAAACTCCCCTTGTATTAACACTCCCTGAGTCTGGAAGCAACAAGTTTCATTGTTAAAGTTTGTGTTTTATTGAGGGCTAGGTGCCAAATGAAGAATTGTCTATTTTTGCTTGTTTTGAACCCATCAGTTGCTAGTTTTGTTTGATGTTTTCTGGTTCTTGTATTCCAGAAATGCTGAAATGTCACTCCCTGTTCATGGAGCCTGTGCCATTCATGCCTTCCAGGCTTTGACAAAAACCTGCAGGATTTTGTAGCCCCAGAAATAAAAATTTCTCAAGATTAGCTGTAAGGAAATAAATCCACACATTTTTACTTTTCTGTGCTTCTGTTATTTGTACTGTTTTACTATTTTACTTTTTCTATATGAATTACCTGTAATGCACAAAGGATTCAAAAGCACAGAATGGATTTCTGTCCTAAAACAATGATGTTTTCGATTTTGTTCTCTTTCCATTTTCTAAACATTCAATTGCTTTTTGCCTTTGAGCTGATGTTTTTGTAGAATTGTCTATCATAATTCCAGCAACATATTTCTATGCAGCCTGGTCAGAGCCCAGCATTGTAGATGCAAATTAAGATTTTTTTCCCCTCACTGTGCATTGTTTTTATGTCTATCAACACCACATTTTAGCTGACATTTTATTGCCACTTTCTCAGACTTGCAATAAAATCTCATTTTATTAACATCATTAGATGAGAAACAGAAAACTTTCTAACTCAGTAAAGTTTTATTTCTATTTTTTTCTGAATGTAGGACCCAGTACAAACCTCCTCCATTGTAAAAGTTAACCTAAACCCCCAAACAACTTTATTTAGAAACCTTTAGCAAGGGATCTTTTCAAAGCCCTTTGGCATAGTGTTATTAATCACAATATCTCTTCTTCTCTGCTCATCTTATCTGGACTTGCTTCATTTTTTGTCTCCTGAGCCAAAATGTGCTGATTGGACACCACTTTTATGTCAGTAAGTTTGCAAAAATACTGGAGTGGTAATGTGCTGGATTCTGTGTGTGTAAATGTAGTGCAGGACATAGCACCAAATAACACAGGAGGGTTAGAACAGGAACTGCCCCATATGAAATGCACTAAAAAAACTAAAAGAAAAAAAGTAAAAATCTAATATAAGTAGCTTTGTTTGCTTAGGAAGAGTTTGCAAACAAGAACAGTCCAAAGATAATTATAGAAAAGTAAGAATAACAATATTTAGGTTAACATTTACCATAAAAGAACAGAAGCAGATTACTATTGAAAAGGCTTGGAAATCATCTCATGAAAATGTGCTGTAGTGTTTTTGAACAGGAAGTTCTGTAGAATATCTTTTTTTTCCTGAGCCAAGTGGAAGAATTACTAAGAAAGATATCTCTAAGAGTTTGTGTGCCTTTCCATATGCCACAATTTAACAGACACTAGCAGGTCTGTTTATATCATCATTTTTGTCTTAAAAAAAAAAAAAATTGCTCTTTGCTAGTTTTCATATGTTCCCTAAAGATTTTCATCTTGCAAATAAAAGAGCTTAATTATTTCCATAATGGAAGGATTAGTGTTCCCATGAGCAGATTCTTTCTGTTTAAAAGTCATTGTAGGTGTAATAAAATGCAAGCAGTTCATGACCAATGCAGCTGCTTCACAAATTACTGGCGTTCAAAAAATAAGGAAATAATTAAAAAAACACCCAACCAAACAACAGGAGAAAAGAAAATTTTAAAAGAGAGGATTAAAAATAAAACTAAACAAGACTAGTGCCATCAGGTCCAATTAGTTGAGAAAAGTGAAATACAATAGCTGGCATCTAAACAACCCTTAATGTTTCTGTGGTTTTTCACAAGAGAGTTTAGGGATATTGTATAACAGCTGCCAGGAGAGTTTCCATATATTGAATGCCTGTATATGTGCACTATATATATTTTTTTTTGTTTTTATATTTGTATATGATATATCCAAGGCATCACACTGACCAATGGATTTGGGTTTGTGTTTCTCACTGCACTGTGTAACCACGGGCTGCAGCCAGTTCATGTTTTACCCTCTGCATGAACCAGGGGCAGTGCTCAGTTCATGAACAGAAATTACCCAATGAATATGGCCCCAAAACAGTGCAGCAGCTCTGGCTGCCTTCAAAGCCTTGTTTGTGCTGATTCTAAAGGAAAAGCCTGATGGATCCAAGTCAGTGAACTCAAGGAGTTTCCCAGAGCTCCCTTCTGCAGCAGAGCTCCGTGGCACAGGTGAAGTTGGTTCCCATCCATCCCTGCCTGGCTGCAGGGCTCTCTCTGCTGCATCAACAGGCTGAGGAGACAAAGCACTTCGTGTGGGGACTGCAGAGCTTCCCTCTCCTTCCCTTTATTGTTTTACAGTCCCTTCCTGCTAATGCAGGAAGTCTCTTTATGGCTGTGAGAGTCTCACAGCTTTAAACTGCTCCTGTGTTTTCTGGGGACTTCACAAGTTCCCAGAGCAATTTAAACTCGGTGTGGTAAAGGAGACCTTAAAAGTTCTCTTCCTTTTTCTTACCTTTCAGGAAGTAGCATCAAACTGTCCTTTCAAAATGAGTCTGCATTTATGATTCAGTGCAGTGCAGCAGCCCAAGGGCCAGCCCAGATAAGCTGCTATAAATCATTCAAAGCAGGGAGATAATAACACTCTTATTTAAGATCCAGGTTTATATTATGTATGTTTATAAAACAGAAATAGGTATCTCTGACTGAGTACCAACATCCCAGCCTATTCTGGGAAGTCTTTTCTGTGACTTATGTAGTCTTCAATCAATTTTCACCACTGTTCAGTGAACAACTTTATGTTTACTTATCTGAGTTTTTTTAGAAATATTTATAATTAAAGCAAATCCAGTATGTTGTAGCAATAGACTAGTGTCCTGCCATAGTGGAAATACTACTTTAAAGTGCTGAATTGTGTCTTATGAAGCTATAAATCTGTGCATAAAGGGGTGGTTTATGTTACAACTCACCCAATTTAACTGATACAAAAAGATGCAGCCCTGTCACCAGTTCCTCCTGTCCCTCTCTTTCCTCTATTACATTATATTTAGCAGTCATGCAAAATAGGAAATGTAGAAACAACTGGAAACTGATTTCAAAACTCCCCCCAAACACTGGTTTTCCATCAGATGAGTGAACTGAGCTGGCTTAATCTCTCACACTGGATGTGATGCACTGCAGGTGTCTGGGGAGAAAGGAATTCGTGTCTCTCCATGGAAGTTTCCAGTTACTTGAGTTTGTATACACTGGGCAATCATGCTCTAAATTACTGGGTTGCCAGCAGGCTTCTGACTCCCACTTAGTGTGTGTTTTGGACTACTCTCTCTAAAAGGTAGAATGCAATTAGAGCATCTTAGCTGAGCCTTTGTATTGCCACATTTAACCTCCCCAGAAACCCTGGTAGTGCTCTGCGTTTTTGTGAAGTATTAGTGCTGGCATTAGGAGCAATTCCTGATTTATTATTATGTGTCAGTTTAATTAACATGCTGTTTCACTCCCTCTTGCAGACTGTTAATGAAGATGTTAAATAAACAGGACCAAACAGTGATCCCTGCAGAGCTCCACCAGACACCTCCCACCAACTTGATACATTGCCATTTTTCATTACCCTTTATTTGCACTCAGCCAGCCATTTTTAAATCCAAGTGACAGTACTCCATGTCCAAGCCAATTTGAATTAATTTTGCAAGTAGAGATTTTGTAAGACACTACATCAAGTGTTTTACTCAGACCAGATATATTACACATGCTTTCATCCACTAATTTTCTAAAGCTATCAGAAAAAGCAATCAAGCTTTGAAGATTACTAGCACCCAGCCAGCTTTTTGCTGGTTTGTTCACTTACAAAACCAATCTTGGCATTATTAAAGATTTGCCACTCCTTCAGCTGATGACTGATTTAAAACAATGCATCTTTCTAATCCATTACCTTCCCAAAATAACACAGAGCCCTGATTATTCCTCCTAAGTGCTATTTTAGGGCTGTGTGGCATGTGAGTTTAAATTGTGATTGGCAGACTGATATTTTTCTTGAAAAGGATCCGTGATTTCAGCAGCTTAGCTTATGTTTATTTTACATGCTTCCAGCTGTTAGCTTGTATCAGCAGTTATTCCTTATTCCCAGTGTGAAAGCAAGTAGGTCCTGTGACACCTCTTTAATTATATCAGGGAAGGAAAATCAGACTGGCAGTAGAGGCAAAAAATACAGTATAGCAGGATTAGTTCTCACAAAACCAGATTTATTTCTTACGGCAGAGGAACATGCCAGTCAAAATAAACTTTCTCTCCTTATTTAATATATTCCTTTCCTCTCTGTTTTATTGCCTACTCATGCTATAAATTGTTATACTTAAGACTTCTGGGCAGAATTTGGGGTGGATTTTTCCCTCTTTTGGCTTGTCCATTCCTTATTCTTCTGTCTCCCTAAAGCTGGAAGCATTTATTCAACACCTGTTCCCTTCCTAACAACCTCATGGGGTTGTGAAGGGCTTTGTTTGTTTTCCAGATGTGGTTTGGGGCACAGAGAAATGTGGTGCCTGCAAGTTTCTACAGACTATTAAGTAAATTTGGGAAGGTTTTGGGTGTTTTTTCCTCCTGAAGCCTGGCTCATATCCTGGTTACTAAAGTGTGGTTTTTTTACAGCTGCCCCTACTGAAACTCTTTCTGATTCTTGCCAGTGTCATTCAAATACAAATACAGCTCTTGGTTATTCCCTTACCTGGGGCTCAGTTCTGACTCTATTTTGTTGATGGTGTTTTTACTGAAATGAGTCCAAAAAGTTTACTGCTACATTTCTCTAAATTTTTCATGCTGTTAAGTCAGCTTGTTCAGGGTAAAACTTTCAAACTGGAATGTCACTCTCAGAAAAATGCTGAGTGTTTTGCTGACTTCTGTGAGTTTAGATCACTGGCATCCTACAGTGGGTGTTGAATTGTTTATTGAATGTGGTTTTTCTTTATATCTTCATTTAATTTATTTATCAAAATTAATGGTCTCTTGATTCAAGACTTTCAGCTCCTACATCAGAGTACCCAGTGCTGAACTTCTTTGCATGTATGCATGTGTGCAGGAAGGCAGAAAGCACATTGATTTTCTTCCCAAGGATAAGAGAAACAAAGGTCATAGCTCCTCACACTCTAATTTATGCAAGATTAATGCATAGAATACAGCAGAGTTCACTTAATGAGGATGAAACATGCAGATGAGTGAAAAAAAGTATCGTATTCAGTTTTGATTTCCCAGTTGAAAGAATATAAAATAATACAGTAATATAAAATATCTTTAAAAAGAATTTCTGATTAAGACATAAGCAGTAGTGTATAATCCTGTTTTGAGCTGGAGACAAGGAGCTCAGGCCTCATTTTCCTCTGCCCAGCCTTTGGAATATCCTGCATTTTATGCTTCCACGCTTGTGGAAAACTGGGCACGCATCTTGGGCTCTTGCCTTGGTGAGGCTGCACTTGTGGGACGAAGCTGTCTCACAGAAATATTTCTGTGCTAATGATTTCGTGGCTCTGAAGGCAGACTGCTGGAGAAAATCCAGAGGTTTGTGTTAATCAGCGTCTGCAATCCTTAAAAACAAAGAAATTGCTGATGAACTGGGAATGATAAGAAATGTCTGGTGTCTACAGCAAACTGCCTGGAGTTAAAGTCTCTTCTCTCCACAGAATGACCTTCTGGAGCCTGAATTGCCCATTTCCACTCACACTCAGCAGTGTTTCTCTAGTTTAAGATGATGTTGTCA
Organism: Peucedramus taeniatus; assembly: GCA_013400575.1. Taxonomy (NCBI): domain Eukaryota; kingdom Metazoa; phylum Chordata; class Aves; order Passeriformes; family Fringillidae; genus Peucedramus; species Peucedramus taeniatus. Next base: position 89,598 of record WBNO01006766.1, read on the forward strand.
GTTGCCTTCCAAGGCTCCCTTTTAGTCTCTCTGTTGCTTTGCAGAGCTTTTCCTGAGCACGGTGTTAGTGACAGAGATACAGAGCAGACAAGTCAAAGCACAGAGAGAAAAAAGAACATTGGTGTTACTGCAGCAGGAAAAAAGTCACTAAAGTGTCTGTTTAGAACATTCCCATTTGTATAGTCTGTTGCTGAAAATGAAGCTCTGCTCTTGAGAAGGGATTTCTTGTCTCTAAATGGACAGGTATGGATTTACTGTGGGCTTGAGAGGCTAAAATGAGTTTTGCTGCTGTGCATTCACATGTCTGGGTCTGTGTCTCCTCTTCCTTGGTGACCTGCCCCATATCCAGCTCCCTGTTCTGTCACCTCCTCCTGAGCCACTCAGTTATTAATGGGCAACAAGCACACAAAAGTTCAGCCATAATTTCTCTCCTTAAAACTGTAATGGAGGCTTTGGAAACAGCTTCATTTTCAACAATGTGCTGCAACTTGCACTCGAAGCAGAAATAAAAATGCCCATTTCACTCTATAACTGGCTTTAATCTCCAAATTTGGCACACTAACTCCTGAGAGGTTAACTGAATTTCCAGTTCACCAAACAGAATTGTGTACTGGAGTTTTGTTCAGATTTTTTCATGTTTCATGGATTTTCTCAAATAGTTCAGCCCGATGTCAAGTTTTAAACAGCTGCCAGGCATCTGAGAGATAGAAAACTTCTGAACATTCAGTAGGAACTGCATAAGGGCATTTCTCTGCATTCATCATGATCTAGTGAGTTTAAAAGATTGTTCACAGACACCCATTGAATGTTGTTTTTGGAAGTTTCTAGACAATATTTTGTTGAAAAAAATAATCCACTCTGAAAAAAAATAATCAACTCTGCCTCTTTTTTTAAATCAAAACATCAGTTATTTTTCTGTGCTCTCTCCTCATCTATGATCAGTGCAAACCATAGGGCCAAGGTAGGGACTTGTGTGATAAGTCTGAAGTGAGAAAATGAAGTCCCATTTGGACCCAGGCTCGTGCTCTCCCTCCAAAGCTCTGCAAGGTGCTCCTGAGTATTTGGTCTGAAGTTCTTGGAGTGACACTGTTAGACTGGGAGGAAGAAATGTTATTCACAGCTTTACTCAACATCTGTAATGCCTATTACTTAATTAAAATCCAGCCTGATAGGAGCCTGGATTGCATCTGCCTGATAAGAGATGGCCTACAATTCTCTTATCATGGAAACTGTGTTTGACTGAGTTTCCCCTCTGTTTTAGAAATCAAATGTTGAATTAATGAGCTTCTTCTTCCCCTCTGATTTCCAAAAGCAAAGAAAAGACCAATATTCATGTTGGCAAGAATTTCCTGCAGTACTAAAATATATTTGTGCTGTGTTGGCTTTTCTGTATTTTTTTGTGCTTCTCTTTTGTTTCTAACAAAACTGGTTGCTTCCCCAAAATCTTATGATAACTTTTAGACTGCAATCTATTTCCAGTGTCTTTATGAAAGCAAAGCTCTGTCATTATGTTCCCAAAGGGATGTACCAGTAAAACTGAAGTCTGGGGAATAAAATTGGAAGATTACTGTTCCTTGCCATGTATTTCTGTTTTATGGTGTTGAGTACACTGGAATGGCTTAGTGGGAAGAAAAACAACAGCAGGGAAGGGAAGTAGCTATTAATGTCCTATCAGAGCTTGATAGGGCTTGATATAATTAAAAAAAAAAAAAAAAACCAAACTTGTGATATCTCCAGCAATTCGGCTTTCAATTATTTGCTAGCTAAAGGCAACTTTCACTGCTCCAAGTTAGGAAATCATGTAAATAGACTAATTAATATAATTTGCCTTGTGCTCCACTAAGAGAACAAAACCAAATATTTCATTTTCTAAGAGGAAAAAAAAAAAATGCGTAAACCAAATATCATAAATATTCAGTCCATCTGTAAAGTAAACATTACATCTTCCCAGGCATTTCTGAGGAATTCAGCAGGTTTCATGGAATGGTGGTGGCTTGCTCTGGCTGTACAACTGCTCACCAGGGAGAGGGAAGTGCTGCTTTGTGTGGATGAGAGGCAGCTCTCCCAGAGCACTGAGGAACAACGGGTGCAGCAGGGGGCCAGCAGGGAGAAAGGAGGTTTCATCATCTTCTGTCTGCAGCCCTTTAATATCAAGAGACTTCCACAAAACTTAAAATGAGTTCTTTGAAATATTCCGTGCTGCGGAGGTGGAAAGGTGCAATAAATAATATTTCTCTTTTTTCTCGTGTGGAATGGAGAGATAAAGCTATTTATAAAACTGTAGAGACTTACAAATCACTCCAACAGGTTGTCATGTGTTAATGTCAGCGAGAATTTAATCACCCAAAGTAAAAAAATCTATTTTTTTTCTCCAATCCTATCTTATTTTCAAAGCTCTCTCTATTGACAGATTCTCTTGTGATGATAAATTAAAGGAATGCCCAAGACCACAACAATGTAAAATCAGAAAAAAATACAGGGACTGACCCAGTAGGTTGTTTTTAAACTGCGTGGCAGTTTTATTTTTTTGTTCTTGTAGCATTTACAGGATCTAATGAGGAGTCATTGTGCTCAGCACTGTACACCTGCTGAACAAGAAAATAAAGAGGTAATAAATAGATGGACTGTGAGGATCCAGGTTTGTATAACAAGTATCAAGGCTTTCTGTAGAAACTCTTTGTGGAGTTGTTGATTCAGGAATAAACAACCTTGCTTGGGAGCAGAACAATTTTATTCATCAATTTATTAATAAAGATTTTTATGACAGCTGCTTACCCAAAAAGCTGTTCAGTGACGAGTTTAATTTGCCATCTGGGATTGGAGTGCCCTGAATTCTTTGGCTTTTAGCCACTTTCACTCCTGTTAAAAGGAGACACATCCTTGGGCTTTCCAGGTGATCCCATGGTGAATTAGACTTTATCCTCTGAACCAAAAAGGAGTTTTAGAGAAGAATAAAGACATGCATGATGTTAGATTTGGGATTTTATAATTTTGTTCCTATCTCTCAGTAAATCCACAATTGATGAGGTTCTTGTCCAGAGGAGGTTGGACACCCAGCATTCCTTGGTGACCTTTATCCTTTATCCTGCACTCAGATTGAAGTGGGGAAGGCTCATGCCAAGCTTGCCATGCTTTCTGTTATGGTGAGTATTAGAAAAATGAATGTTAAAAATCACCCTATAGGAGCAGACCTCCAAAGACCAAAGACCTCCTCTCTCCTTCAGAATAATGTAATTCTGTTGATGGAACTGATGGCTTTGGGTCTTTTCTTCATGGCATAAGAGCCATACACAGAACTGAAATGTGAAATGTGCCCCCTGTATTTCCCTGGATGCTGTGAAGCCATTCTCTGGGGCAGTGAGAGGGTGCAGAGCCCTGTCCTGAGGGATGGGAACACTGAGGTGTCCCCAGGTGTGTCTGCCAGCCAGGGAGCCCTGGGTGCTCCACGTGGGAGCAGAAGCTGTAAAGTTTCCTTTCCCTTCCTGGAGGTGGCCTGCTGCAATTGAGAATGGAGAGAACAAAAGCTCAAACACACCAACAGCACAGGGAATCTGAGCCCTTTTGTTTGTGCTGAGGACATTCATCTCCCCCTGGTTTTTAGGACATGATTCTCATTTCCCTCTCCCTACCTTTCACAATGTAGGGTTTATTTCCAAGCCTTTTTAAATGAGGAATTCTGCCTATTAGAAATACAGATTTATATAGCTGGGCTCCCTGATGAAAGGTTGGCTGTCCAATGGTGTGGCTTTGGGGCTGTGGTAAGTGCAGAGTGTTAAGGCTGTAATAGGAAATCAAATAGTTCATTTCACAGCCATCAAGTACATGCTGAGCTGCCTGACTGGTTTATGCTGCTTTATCTTTGAGGACATAAAACCCATTCTTACTTTATGAAAACATACTTTGTGTTGGATAATCATTTCATTTACATATAAAGGTTACACTTAATAAAAATATATGAACCAAAATTGCAACAAAGATACAACATCATAAACCACCTTTTTTAAAGTGTGCTGGTTTTTCCCCTTGAAAGGCTTCATTGCCTTTAAGACAGGAGATATTGCTTCAGAACTAAAGATTTAAAGCTTTTTTCTTCTGCCTGTAGTAAAAGTAATAAAGCTTTTTATTGTACAAAGACTGTAAATATATTTAGCAATAATTTCAACAGCTGGAAGTGTCTAGATGTCTGTAGTGGAAATACAAGGATCATATTTACCTAGGCTTGGCCTTGAAATTTCTATAACCCTTTTCTTTCCACCTAAGCAGCACTGAACAGTTATTGGCTGTTATCTTGTAAACACTGCAAGACAATCTCGTGGAGAAAATGACTCCATGCAGTCCAAAATAAGATACTGCTGGAGCAAGAATGCTGTGAGTATTTTCTGTTGTCATTGTTTGTCACAACTGTTTCCTGCAAAGAGGAATCAGCCCTGCAGTCTGGAGCCCCCACCCAGCCCCAAAGCTCCTGCAGAGCTCCAAGAGCAGAGTCAGGGAGGTTGTTGAGGGAATCCACGGCAAAAAAAAAAAAAAAAAATAACAGAGAATGTGAGAATAATGGTGTTTATCATGGTTTTTGTTATCCTAAATGCTTGAGATGTTTGGGTGTGGTAGAGTAGCAGATTTAGGGGACAGGTAAAGTTCATTGCCTTTGGAAATATACAAAGTTGAGAAGCAAACTTGCATCAGTTTTCATTCCTGTCAGCATCTCATTGCCTTTCTCAGTAAATATCTCAGCATTGCCAGTGTTTCATCCCTAAATCAGTATTAATATATTTCCATTCTTTCAGTTTTATATTGTACTTCTGTTGACCCAAGAATACAAACACACTTTCAACTCCTAAACCTTATTATCCTCTGAGGAACGTGTGCAGAGAGACAAAGGTACTCTGTAAGCAGTGCAGCAGTGTCTTTCCAGCTCCATTTATAAAATAATTATAATTGTTCTAACTCTGTGTGATGGGAAGTGTAACCAATTATTGCACTGTTATAATCACAAAATAGAAACAAAATGCAGGCACAGACACTCATTCCTTGTGGGGTAAACAGTAATCAGTAGTAAGTTTGATGAGTGTGGTTGGAATGTCTGTTGAAATTTCTTTATGAGATGTATCTGAAGGATAAAGAATTGCAGAGTTTCCAGGAAAATAAGAAAAAATATTCCAAAGTATTAGTTAGCTCCCCTGAAATCGTTCTTTTGGGGGTTTTTCAGAGGTGCACCTAGGCCTTTCTGCCATTCAGATTTTTCTGGACATGGTCTCTTACCCTAGCATGTCAAATGTGGATGTGACCTACTGTAAAATGTTAATTTATTCTCCTGTTGAATGGTTTTGATGACCTTTTGGTAGAGGTTTCTCTTCTTCTCAGCTGACCTCTGCTCTGCCTTTTGCACTCTGAAATTGAAGAGGCCACACTGAAACAGGGAAACTTTGATTAACAGAACAAACATTTCACTCAGGAAATTTTAAATTTTGACTTGTAATACTTCACAGTTCAAAACAGCATGAAAAAATAATATCTTTATGTCTCAAAAGATTTTGAGACAATACTGAAACATCCAGTTTTTGACAGCAACTTGCCAGCTACTTGAATTTGAAACATGAGAAAAGTCTCTAGAGAATACAGGAAGAGTGATGATAGTCAGAAGGAAATGGATTGTGTATTGTTAAAAAACAAAACCTAACCAAACATGCAAGAGTAATGGAAGGTATCAAATCAAGATAAATTTTATTGTGCTGATAATAAGTTAGGTTAAGGCAGTAAAGTTTTCTAATAAGGCTGGAGGAGGAGACTTTTTCTGATGGATGAGAAGACCACCAAAGTGAAGAAAAAATCTGTAAAATAATGCATCTCCCATTTTTTAACAACAGCTGTTTTAAAAATTATTATTGCAACAGATTTGAGCAACTTTTAAGTATCATATCTTGATATTAGTGCTAAATTTTTTTGCAATAGACAGCAAAGCTTGTATACCATGAATTTCCAAATTAAAATATTTACTGGTACACTTCAGTGGAAAGTAGAAGAGCATTTTTAAAAGTAGACATCAGTAGTGATTGGAAATGTCAATTAACACAGTGTAAACAAGCATGAGCTTGTGCATTTCTGGGAAATTAAATCAAACTGTCTCAGCAGTGGGTAAAGTTACTGAAAGGGAACTGTTCCATGGCTACCAGACCTGCAGGTGATCTATTATACAAGCTATCAGATCTAGATTATTACATTATCAATTTATACCTTAAATCTGTGATAGGATTTACTGAATTTGATTTTAGGAAACATACACTTGGCAAGACCATTTTTCTGATATCCTTTGGGGATGGCAACTGAATTTTGGGTTTGTAAAACACAATCACATGTTGAGCTGATAGAAACTGACAGTGATATTAATACAATTGTAATTAGTAAGTGATATTAATACAATTCCATCTGGTTTATCAAGACTTTATGCTTCTGAGTCTAAATACATCAGTAAGTCTAATGTCCACCTGGCTTGGCTTAAAAAAACATTAATTTTTTTATTATTATCATTATCATTATCATCAATATTATTATTACTAATAATGTATTCTATTAATAACATACTAATACTAATATATTAGTAATATTATAATAATATATTATTAATAATAATATTGTATAATATTATTATACAATAACAGATTTAGGTCTCCATTTTGGGTAATAAGATGTGTAAGGTACTATCCCCTACTAAAATAGGCCTCTATTGATGAAATATTGATGAAAGATGACAAAATATCAAGAGGACCTGAAATTATTTGTACAGGAAGATTTGTTTTATAAGCAGAGACAGCTTAGCAGGAGGTTGCCCCAGTACAGAAGTCACAAGGGCTTGGGTTCCACCTCTTGCAGGGAATAAACTGCTCAAAGTGTGACACTGAACAGCCACAGCCACTTCAGCACACAGGACCAGTGCCCTGGGAAGGGAATGCATTTAAATAAAAATAGAAATTAAAAAAAAATTAGGAAAAGGTCCTGCAATCTCCTGTGAAGGAGGTCAGTGTGATGGGGCTTTATAAATAAATGTGGCTACTTGGATGCAGACTGTTAAAATTGCATAACTTTGTACTTCCCTTAATGCTTTTAATTCTTCTCTCATAAAACCAAATTAAAGTTAAAAAGTGCAGCAGTGGAAGAGAAATTGACACTGAATAATGGTGATATTGATTCTGAAACGACCTAAATCCTCTTTGTTTCCATCTCCAGGATGGCATGGAATGAACATTTCTGTTCATGTTTCCTGCAGAAGTCCTTGCTCTCACCTGAACCTTCGTGCCACAGACAAATCCTCCAGCTCACAGGATGGGGATAATTGGAATGGAAGAAATTTTTATGGATTGACTTGGAGACTTTCATTGAGGTTTATTTGATAGTTAGAAGCATCAGCATCTCAGAAGTTAATGATCTGCCTGAATTAATGGGGATTTTAGAGGATGGAGTGTTACTAAATTAATAAATATAATAAATATTAACTATTTCACTGCAAGTATGTGGTCTATCTGAAAATAAAGCTGAGAATAATGCTGGATTTTCAGTTCAGAAGTAATGGTTCCACATACTATAAGTCATTTTTTATTTATGATGTTGATATTCAGAACAGAGCTGTGTATTATATTCACAATGCCCATCTGGGCTGTGCTTGCATGTTAATTGAAATATTATTCCTCTTAATGTGGAGATGCTCTCTGTCTTCAGGCTTGGGTTCATTCAGCAAGTTTAGGACAGCCTGATAAGTGTGGGGAGAACGTTTCAATGTTTGCTCCTTATGTTTATGGTGAAGCAGTGGAAGTTTTCCACCTCCCCAGGTAATTAGCTTCCATACAGGAAACATTTTGGGATGATATAGGATCTACTGAACAAAATGGAAAGTATGATGAGAGATGAAATGAATTATAGACAAGTGAAGGAAATGGGGAAAGTTTTAAGAGAAATTGTTTTATATAGAATAGTTATTATAACACTTAGTCATTAAAACAGCAGCAATAAAATTATATTTATAGCTGAATAAGGAGTCTCGGTGTGATTAAGATATGGAAGTAGCTAATTGGACTGCTGAAATATTAGGATATTGAAGTGATGAAAAGTATACAAATGAAAATAAAAGTGCATAAAAATTAATGAGGAGACTGAAATAGGAAATGGAATAAAGGAAAATAACAAATGAAGCAATGTAGAATGAATAAACACCCAGCTGGTAGACAAGGAGATATTGAGGACATTGCAGAAGTGAATGGATATTCACTGCCTCAGAGCTGCTGTGTGTGCAGCAGCTTTGCCCAGGCTCAGGGGTTGGGGTTTCTGTGCAGAGGGATCATTTCTGGATTTCCCTGGTGCAGGGTGGGCTGCTCCTCACTGTGTGTCCCCTGTCGTGGGGGTGAGGAGCCAGGCTGGACTCAGCCTGAAGAGAATCAGCCTCTGCTTTGCTGGGACAGGAGGAAGGCCAGGGGGGTTTCTTTGGAGACCTTTAAGCTGGATTTGTTCCCTGCTGCAGGGGGCTGGGAGGAGGAGGAGGAGGAGGGGGAATGTCCCATCAGTTCTTGTGCTGCAGGAGGAAGGGACAGGGACAGGGCTGGAGAGGCAGCTCACCCTGGGAGAAGGTGGGATGGCTTCTGTCACAGGCACCATGAAGCAGGGTTAGGAACTGGCCTCAATGTCCTTTCCAAGCTCCCTTTCATCTCTTCTGACTGATCAGTGCCCTCCATCCAGCCTGGCCTGGAGCTGAGACATCCCCAGCTTCTCTGGGCAACCAGTGCCTCTCACAACCTCCACAGTGAAGTTTTTCTTCCTAAATCCTGCCTAACCCTGCCCCATTTCAGTCTGAAGCCATTCCCTGTGTCCCCTCACCCCTGCCCTGTCCCCAGTCCCTCCCCAGCTCTCCTGGAGCTCCTTTGGGCTCTGGAAGGGGCTCTGGGGTCTCCCTGGGGTTTTCTCTTCCCCAGCAGGAACAACCTCCCCTCCCAGCCTGTCTTCACAGCAGAGGTGCTCCAGCCCTCTGAGCATCTCTTTTCTCTGTCTCAGGTAAGAAAAACTGTTCTCAAACTGTTCTCTCTATATTTAAAGGTTTATTAATCAGATTATTCTAAGTTCTTTAACTTGTATTTCAATCCCTTCAAGATTCTTATAATAATTTCTTAAAATGTATTTTCCAAGCTTGGAAGATTTGGAAAAACACTAACAATTTGGGAAGCATATAAAACATTTATGATGAAAACAATGAGATTTGCTGCACACTTCTATCTGTAGCTTTGCAGTGATAAATTCAATAGAATTGTTACTGCAATTATGTATCAGGACACACAAAGTTTATGCTTGCACATAAATATGAGGTGAACTGTCCTGCCAAGCACTTTAAGTAGCAGCTGATGTTTCATTATATCCCTGATTTATACCAACAAGGTAAGATATTTACATTTAACTAACTCTGTAAATAATTTTGTCCTCTGAGATACCTCGATGTGAAATATGGTCAGGAATGAACAGCAAAACAAAGTGTTTGGATTAAACACCTTCTTTTATTATGAGCAAATAACTTTACCTATATTTATCCATTGAAATGGAATTCTGTTTTACACAGAATTATCTGATTCTCTTCACTATATGTAGTAGAAAAGCTAAACCCCAAAGCTACATTCTTACTGCATGTTGTGTTAAATGGATGTGGTTTCAGCAATCTCCACTCCTTGCAGGAAAATGTGGAATTTTGATTTAGATGGCCACTGGTTCTTTCATTTTAGATGATTTTTTTCCCCTGAGAACTGTAGTTTTTATCATGACCAGTGTGATGCTGTCCAGAGGGAAAAGGGATCCTACCTGCAGAAAGGCAGAGTACTGCCTCAAACTTGGATTTGGAATTTGGAGAGTGCAGAGAAGGGGATTGCAGCAGGTGCTGCTGCAGTGACTGTGGTTATGTGTTAAAGCAGAGGCAACAGTTCCAGAACTGTGAGCAAATAAATAGCAAATATAACTCTGCAAAGCCCAGCATGGATTCTGGCAGCCTCACTGGCTGTGCTCTGCTGATACAACGGTACTCCCAGGGCTGGGTGTGAGTGGCTCTGAAAATCGAGAATTCCCTGGTGACATAAATAAAGCCAAATTCTGAGAGGGAGGGAAATGAACCTCTGAACCAGATGTGTGTGGACTTCCTTCCTCTGTGGCTGTGTAGAACTGCACTGGAAGGGACACCAGAGGTCATTGGGAGCAGCTCTCCCTGCTAGAACCAGCTGAACAGATCTGTGTTGTTTCAGAAAGGTTCTCCCCCAGTTTGCTACCAGAGGAACTGTCAGAGCAGTCCTTTGGATTAGCCTTGCTTTTATTAGGATGATGTTTTTTCCACTAATATCCAGCTTTGGGCTTCCTTATGCCATTTAAACCTATTGCTTATTCACTGTGGCCACGAGGAACAGATAATTTCATTCCTCTTTGCAACAGCCTTTTATTTTCCTGATGACTGCTATAATGTTGTCTCATTTTTCTGTCTTTAGGCAAACTACTGCAATTCAATTATTCTTTTGGCACAGGTGGTATTGATTATTCCTAAGTATTCTTGTCCCTAGCACTTTTGCCATTTAAACTATCCTCTGTTTTAAGAGCTAATCTCTACCTCAATAAATCTGTCATGTGGAAGCTTAAGAAAACACAAGTATTTTTTTTTTTTTTTATACAACGTGTAAATAAATGATGGAAGACTTTACACTGGGCATTGCAGAAGACAAATTATAAATGGGTTCAAGAAAGGATTATACACAGCCCTTATGGAAGAATGCTCCAGAGGGAGCAGCTGAAAATAATTTTATAAATGCAACATCTAGCACAGGAGTTCTGAAATTATGGATTGTACCTGGGAGGGATGAACAAGGAAAGGGTTGTTCTTTACTTGCCCTGTTTCTCACATCCTTTCTCTAAACATCTGTTACAGGATGTTTCAGTTATGACCTTCTTTTGTGGGATTGCTTCATCCTTAATAAGCTTAGGATACACTGGTTTGCATATGCATTTTGTAAATTTGTTGGCTTATTATTTCTGATAAAACTCATAAAAGGATTATGGGCCTCTTATCTCCTACCAGATTAATTGTGAGCTAAAACAGCAAAGGTTAAGAGGCTTGCCATTTCCTTTCTTCTCCTCTTGCAGATGGCTGCCTGAGTCTCTCTAAAAACATTTATCCTTCATCTTGTTCATTAGTTGTTGACCTATACCTTGTAATACCATCCTCACTCCTTTTCAAGATAAAGGAAAAGTATTATATAATTATGGAGATAGTTTCATTCTTTGAAAAGTCTAATTATTTTTTTGAACTGTCCTTATTTCTTGGTTTAACTTAAGTTTTAAGACAGGGAATTCCAATTCTGAATTATTCAAAAATCATACTGCTTGTTTTTAAGTAGCATCATTTTGGGTTTTACTTCCCTCTTCTCCTTCCCTTATTTTTATTATTAAGAAATTTGGTTGAGATTGGTCTTTGGAGGAGAGTAAATTGATTCTGTACAACCTGATACTATTGGGGGGGGGAAGAGCCAATTAATTTAATGTCAGAGCTAATATCTATCCCTTTTCCAGCTTCTATTTTCTGACTCATTTTGTAATTTCTCAGTAATGTTCATCTCCACCTGGCTTTCAGCGCTGTGACATGACCACAGAACATTATTGTTCTTTTATCTGCTCTGGCAGATTGTGTATTTTGATCTCCAGTCCTGTCCCTCCAGGGTGGGTTTTGCTGCAGTCCCTCTCCTGGTGGGCTGCACACAGAACCAAATGCAAACCTTCAGGTGTCAGTCGTGGTGGGGTGGCACTGGGAGGCTGCTCAGGCACTGAGAGTGAACTGTGGGTCACTCTGAGATGAAATGGAGACTGGGTTGGGAAACAAAGGGTCCCTGGGAGGCTTTGAAAGCCCTGGAAGGTGTTGGTAGTCCTGACCTGTCCCAGGTGGGGCATTGGCATCTCCACCCTACCCTACCCTTCCCTGCCCTGCCCAACCCAACCCTGCCCAATCCAACCCTGCCCAACCCAGCCCTGCCCAATCCAACCCTTCCCTGCCCTGCCCAATCCAACCCTGCCCTGCCCAATCCAGCCCTGCCCAAGCCAACCCTGCCCAACCCAGCCCAACCCTCCCCAACCCAACCCTGCCCAATCCAACCCAA
>WBNO01006766.1:101841-147050 GCA_013400575.1 Peucedramus taeniatus
CCAGCCCTGCCCAACCCAGCCCTGCCCAATCCAGCTCTGCCCAATCCAGCTCTGCCCAATCCAACCCAACCCAACCTAGCCCAACCCAGCCCAACCCAGCCCTGCCCAATCCAACCCAGCCCTGCCCAGCCCAGCCCTGCCCAGCCCTGGCACTCTGGAATCAGGGTTCAAAACCCTCTCCAGTCCTTGCCTTGGCTCTGCCTCATCTCCCTGGGTCTGCCAGAGCCCCTGGGCTCCTGCTGGAGCTGCTGCATCCCTGGCTCAGTGCAGGTAGGTGTGAGGTTCTGCTGGGGGCCCAGCCTTGGAGCTGGGATTAGAAGGGCAGAGGTGCTGCCTCCTGGGAGCTCCTGGATGGGTTTTTGGGGGTCTGCAGTGTTCTGTTCTGCAGTTTGTGTGGTCCTTTGGCATTTGAGAGCTGCTGCAATGTTTGTTTCCTTATTGAAAACTTCTCTAAAGAGCTGTTTTGAAGGGAAATGGATTTGGGGCAGAGCTTATGGCTGTTGATGCCAGCCTGTGCCAGCTTCAGTTCATAGTGATGTGTTAGATTAACTGAGTGTCTCCAGTTGGCATTGTTTGTTGTTCCTGGTGGATTGGCAGTAATCCTGGAGAGGGGCAGTGTGGGCAGCTGAGGATGAAAATGTTTGAGCTGTTTTCCATTAATCTACTTACAAGTGTGAGTTAACTTCCTGAATCACAGGCAGTTAATATTTCTCACTGGCCTTCACTTTGACTTTATGTGGCTCACTTGCTGTGATTTCAGAAAGGGAATATAAATGTTACTCTTGCACTGAAGAGTGGTGAGATGGCTGTGGAATTTTACTTGTTAATAAAAGCTAAAAATCTTCTGTGCAAGTTCATAGAAGTGACTGAAGAGCACGAGGCTAAAATCCTGCAATTTATAATTATTCTGTTCGTACACCAGATTTTATCTGCTTGCAGAAGCCTCAGGCTTCACTGAGGTTTCATCCAACCATTAATGACCACGTTAAAAATGAGCTTATGACAAATACCTGACTTTATTTTTGTTTTGAGGTGTGTTGAAATTACAGACTTTTGAAAGCAAAACCAAAATCCCTGTGAATGAGGTGAAAATGGAGTAGAAAGATTGACTTCTTTAAATAGATGTTTTCCTCCTTTGTTTTTATTTTTAATTGATTGTTCTTGTTTTCCCCTGGAGCTGCAAGGGTCTGTTTGTTCCTTCATAATGTAACTCTGTCACATACATGTGGCAAAGCAAAATGATAACTGATGTGTATTATCTGATTCCTCGTGGAGAAATTCTGCGCACTAAACATAATGCACAAAAAACCACAACACTAATTGAGAGATATATCTTAAACTAGATGAGTTCTTTTCTTAATTCTTAACAATTACTAAGCATTTTTATGAGCCAGATACCATTTCTTGCTTTCCACAGTAAGTTTTGTAATTAACAATGGAAATAAGTAGCTTCAGGCAAGATCTCTGTGTGTGTGTGTGTATAAATATATATATATATATATATGAGATATCAAAGAGCAAAAACGACTTGCCAAGGACAGCTCTGCTCCAGATGTAGTTTTTAAGTCCCTGCCATATAGCTGCACAGAATCGCTTCTCCGATTTCTCATTTTTCATTTATTCCTGTCGGAATATCCAGGCATCACAGAATCATTTTTCTCTCCCTTTTTTCCACCCCTCTTCCCCCGCCCAATCCCCTCTTTCGTGCCCTTTCGAGCTTTCCGGGAAGTTTCGCAATTTGTTTTTGTTTGTTTATTTGTTTGTTTGTTTTTCCGTTTGATACTTCCCATTGTCTTTTTAACCATTCCCGTGATTATTTCTATTTCCCAGGTACTAGGGTTAAAACTTTACCCTCGCTACCCACAAACTCCCGCCCCGCAGGCGAAACCACATTCAGCCACTCTTAATTCCCAGGTTTAAAGATAATCCTAATTTTGAAAGCGGCTCCACCAGCCGCTCTCTTCCCTTGATCACAAACTGTTTAGTCATCTTAAGTGCGATTTTCCATCCTTCTCCAATATTTTTTTTCCTTGCCCCAGAGCCTTTTTCAGGCCACATTTCTGCTGCCTGGGGTTGGTGGTGGGAGCNTATATATATGAGATACTTTCTCATTTTCTGCAAAGAAATTTATCAGAGCTGCATATTTTTGCTTTGGCAGGACCTTTATTGCCTTCTATAAAGTTTTTAATATTTTGAGCACAGCAGTAACTTTTCTCAATTGTTTGTGAGCTCATCTCATTTACACTTTACTTGTTAACTGAAAGTAGCATTGCTGGAGAAAATAAAATGGACATTTTGGGATGGGAATGTGTGTGAAGCTGTATCATCTGGCTTTTTGAAGATAATAAAAATGAAAATAACTGAATGCAAAAGAACAAAATTAATGATAGCTGATCTTATGTTGTGGAGTGTTCCTCTCCTAAAAACTTTCAATGGAGACAACAGTTACAAATTGTTTTGGAAAGCAAAGTCAGACTTTAAAGTGTACAAGAGGCAGCTCCATGGTCATTATACTCACTGAACAAGCATGGAGGCAAACATCACAAAATTCAGCATTTCAAACCATTTCAAAAGATGCAAGAATGCATTTGAAAGGCACCCAGTTCTATCAAATAGCTCTAGATGAAGACTCCAGCTGAGAACAAATTAAAAATCAGCCTGGAATGTGGCTGCTGGTTTTGGTTTAATCTGGTTCTGAGCTTTTCATATCAATAGATTTGCTTCATCAAAAAAGTGGGGTTGGGATACTTCCTGTGGATTCCATCTCAGAATAACCCTTTGGATGCTGTTACTGTACAGTGTTTGATGGGAGAAAATGTCTGAAAATGCAGCAAATGTGGCACATCCTGACAGAGCCAAGGGGCTCTGGCACCAGAAAGCTGAACTAATCTTTCACTGCAATTAATAGTAATGTTATCTTTTTTCTTTTTCCAATGTGTGGAGTTTTCAGAACTCTTCAGACTCAATCAAGATTAAAATGCAAAGTAGGGCATGTTTCCCCATTATTTTATCAGCAGTGGACTTCACTCAGCTAGCAGTTTGTTACAAGGTGTTCTGTAGGTGAAGGTTCCTGTTAATAATCCTTGCACATGAAAATGCTCAATCTGTTAGGAGACAGTGAGAACACACCCATGGTAAATACTCTTGGTTTCTATAATCCTGAAATGCAGAAATGTTTGTAAAGCAGTGGTGTTCTGTGCTTGAGACTGGGTTCTGCAAGTCCTTATTTACACTATTTTTTTCCCTAAAGTGCAGGTTTGGCCCCTGGAGTGCAGCAGTTCCACACCCTGGGCTGCCCCCCATGCTCAGTGTGTGATATTTTGGTGTGAAAGCAGCTCCTTTGTTTGGTTTTGTACCCAAATGAAAGGCATCAGTGCCTTGATGTTGTAGTGCACTAATGAAGGGACTGATGCTGAAGGTGGTTTTTTATCCCCACTGCTATTTTATCAACTAAACTCTTGTACTGTATGTTTGAGTAATGAATATAACATAATAAATGCTGCTACATTTTCTGTTTAGTGCATCTCGTGGGAAAGGTTAAATCTAACAATATGATCACTTGGTGGCTTCAGCACTCCACTGAATCAAGGCCTTCTTTACTCTAATTAGAGCTGCAAAGTAGTCCCAGTGTAAGTAGAGACCTGCAGGATTTCAAATGGGCAGCTAGCAGCAATTCCTGACAAGTGTTCAGAAAGTGTCTCATGGCTGGTGTAAGAGATGAGGGGAATCTGTGTTCAAGAACAGCTATTTTCCTGAAATTAAGGTCATATTTAAAATGAAATGCCCCTCAAAAAAAACCCAAACCTTTCATATCTTCTCTCTTTTTCATAACAAAACCACCATTTTTTGTTGCATTTCTTATACTTGCCTATATAAAAATCTGGGGGTTTTTTGTTGGTTTTTGGAAAATGCACTGTTTAAATTGGCAAAATACCAAACATAGCTGATTATCAAAATTAATTAACTTCATATCCTTTGATCTTCAAAAAGACCTCTTCAAGATTGAAAGACAGAAAATATTTGTTATTACTTTAGCCTGAAATATTTTTAAAAATACAGTTGTACAAATGCTGACCCCTGCATCTTTAATGGGCGTGCCTCACTGTGAGAGAACTTTTAGTTTATCTTTTATTTTAGGTGTAGTTAATATATAGTTCTTGAAATCAGAATTGGTCTTCTTCTGTTCCTAAACTTTCATCCTGTTGGGAATGAGGGGTTGTTCCATGTTATTTTATTTCCTTTCTGTCCTGTTCCTATTGAGGAGTTGCTGCAGTGTGTGACACATGCAGGTGATCTGACTGCACAGCTATTTACAAGATACTTTTTCAGACTCCTTCTACTGTTTGTGAAATAGGGGATGAAAGCGTTTAAAAAGAAGTTCAGAATACTGAAAAATCAGTGTTCAAATCACTTCCCAGAGCCTTTGGGACAAGCTTAGGGCAGATGGCAATTTGCCACCAAAGCACTCAAACTTTTCGAGTTACTTTAACACTGTTGAGCAAGTCACAGACAAAATTCTATTTGATTTCTAGTTATTCTTCTATTATATTAAATGGGCCAAGCTTAAGTGAGGTTTACCCAGGAGAACAGTAGAAATAATGATGCCTTGCTGGAAGTACTGAAATAAGGAATCTGTTGGCTTTTAAAACTTTTTAGTGAGAATCTCCTGGCACACGGTAGCAGTTCAGAGAAAAGAGCTGTATCCCATTTTCTGGGGGTAAAATCTGCAATCCTTTTTTCCTCTTGAGGAAAACATTCATGAAATTGTTGAGGACACTGGAACTTCCTCATGTCCATTACAGAAGAAGTCATCAGGCACCAATTGAGAATATCTGGTTCTACCTTGGTTCTAGGTACTCCAATTCCTGATCAGCCTGGATGGGCCCCAGAGCTGGTTTTTACTGTTCCATACAAACTGATATGCCTGGTTTGGGAAAGAATTTGTGACATGTAACAGCTCTGTGTAGACACACAGTCACTTATATCCTGTAGTTTCTAGTGGGGTGTTTGGATCCCAGAGTGAAGCAGATGCAAATGGAGATTATAATAACTTTATTTTTGCCTGCTTTTTGATGGTGGGTCCTGGACAATGTCAAACAGAGGATTATCCTGAACAGACCTTCTATTTCCACCAGCACTTGTCCTTCCATAAGTTCTAGTGAGCATATGCATTAAGTATTTTTAAGTTTTGAGCAGTGATATGGGAAAGGATAATCTTAAAGACTTTGTCACCACCAGGCATGAGAGTTTTGATCAATATCTAGCTGCTCAAACTTCTTAGTGGCTTTAGTATTTTTCTGTTTAAAAAAAGAAGACCCAAATGCACAAAAAAAGCTCCTTAGTGTTCTGTTTAATTCCATAATATCTACTTCAGATTCTGTAACAAGGTTGAGTTTTCTAGCTTTAAAATTCATTCCCCTCAGAGGGGACCTACTTAACATAAATGTCTTGAGTATCTTTTTGTCCTGGATGAAGAGCATCCTCCCAACAACTCAGCTGCACATTTCCCCTTCAGATGGGGGAAGGGGGTTGCACTGTCCTTGTTTTTAGCAGTGAATGACAAATCTGCCTGGTCCCTTGTTGTTGTGCCATTGGTTAGTGCCAGAAGAATACCTAGTCCCAAATTAAGAAACAGTATTTCTATAAAATATCTAGTGAATGTTGAATTCCACATGTGTAATTTGCAAAAGCCAAAATAATCTGAGTGGGAGCTACCTAAAATAGACACTCTGAAGTGCCAAGGGAAGCTCAAGGGGTCAGATGGGCCAACTCTTAGCTGATGACTATGGGCAGAATAAAACAAGTCTCTTCAAGAAAATCTTGAAAATCCAGTCAAATTATTCCTGGAGAATGACCTAAGTGTGAAAGAACTGAGTCAAAACACGTCCTTAAATGAGTCTGATAGAAGAAGTGAAAATAGATCCCCTCTTTCCTGAGTGTCTTCAAGGGGCTGTTGAACAGACAGAGACACATGCTGGCCAAACAGCTCCCAAATGTTTCCTTCCTCGTGCTCTGATTATCTATAGAAAACTCCATTTCTCCAGCCAAATTTTTATTTTCTGAGAATATTTGACAAAATGGGCCTTGCAAGGAAGGAACCCATGGTTTCAGAGTTTTCTTGTGCCTGGGAGTGGATCAGAGCTTAGACCAGATGAGAGATTGTGAAACTTCTCAAGCAACAAGAGAATTCTGTCCTGCTCATGATTACCTGACCCTGCTGACAGGAGGCTCCAGTGTCCAGAGGGGCTCGAGGTTAAACTTCTGGAAGAAATAAAGGGGCTGAACTGGGAGGGACACTGGGAATGTGGTGAAATAGCAATGGAGATCTGCAGGAGTTGTGTGGCTGCTTTGTCATGAGCTGGGGGTCACTTCTGGGAGGGCCAAGGGGCTTGGAATGAAGGCTGCAGAGTCTTCCTTTGGCATTTTTGTTGGGGATTTGCTCTTGGCACTCGGTCAGGTCAAATAGAATAGATGGATCTGCTCAGCAGACCTTCTCCTTTTCTGGGGCAGGGGGACATGTGCTCTTTTCTGCTTTGGTTCATTTTTTTTTTTTTTTGTGGCTGGCATTTGTTCCTGCCTTTGAGGCTGGATTAACTGGACATCTGCTGCTGGAGATTTTCTCCTCCTCGTTAAAGAGACACGAGTTGCTTCCATGCCAGTCTTCTGATGTCTGTCCAGAAGATTCTGCAGGCATGGAGACGTGCTGAGTTGTGAGTTTAATTATCCTGGCAGGTTGTTAGAGACAAAACAAAAGATGGGAATTGCCACTCTGATATCAGGAGCCTGTGCAGAAAATTCCCGAAAGAATACATAAAAATGTAAACTGCTGGATAATATGGCACTTTTTCTGCTCAGGAGCTGCCTAAATGACTTCTGCATGTTTCTGGAATTTCCAGAGTTGTGATTGTGTTTACTTTTAATGCTTAATAGACACTATAAAATGACTTTTTATGGGGTGAAAATAAAATAAAGCATTTGCATTTGTTGATGTTTTCTCTGTCTGAAAAGCATGGGATTGTTAACTGATGCCAATCAAATTTGGCATTGGATTCTATTGAGTTTGATACAGTTATTGGCCAGAATATGTTTCAACTTCTATTTTCTATCTTAAATATTGGTGTACGTTTAAATATCCCAGTATATAAAATACAGTTCATGTTACTGCCTGTAATTAACCCTGCATTGCTACCTTGCCAAGGTTCAAGCACGTTTTGGAGGACTTCAAGACTGTCCAAAACTGCAAATGACTGAATTTAGAAGACTTAGACATTATTTTAATAAGTTTTTCTTCAAGATTAAGTAACTTGCCATGCATTCAAAATGTCCATGTCTTTTATGGAATGGGGCTGTCCATGAAGGGAGAGTTTGATCCCACAAAGGAGATGCTGCAGTGCAGCCCCTGCTAGCAGTAAACTCTGATTTCAGCTTGCCTCTCACACCTTGTGCAGTCCAGCATTGGCTGTGCTGGCTGGGAACCATTTTCACACAGATGTAAAGCCAGGAGTAAAGAAAAACTGCTTTTGTTGGTCCTGTGCTTCATTCAGAGCAGAGCTGATCTTCCAGGAAGACAAAGTATGATGAATGTATTTACTGTGAAATGCTGGCAAACACACTGGCAAAGCACATTTGAAGTCTGATAGATAATGATGTAAAAAGTGTGTGGCTGAGTGAAATGTCCTGATTTCCCCCACATTCATTCCAGGTATCCTGGATAGCCCTAGATTTAAAAATAAAATTACAAGTTCTGAAACAAGCTCTTGATATTTCTCATGTTTTATGGAAAGATTGGATGACAGTGGTTAAAATCCAGAAAGACAGACAGAATGTTAGGAAATTGATAGAGAGTGAGAAATAAAGAACATTGTCTCCTTCATATTGTCTGTTGTTTTGATCTTTGTCTCGGGGTGTAGTAGAACTGCAGAAGATCTAGGAAAGAATGCTGCATGATGATCAGCAGAATGGAACTGTTGTTTTTAAGTAACTCATGCTAGGAGCTTTTAGGCTGAGAAAAGAGAAGAGAGAGGAAGTATGAATTAGCTGGAGAAAGAGAACAGGAGGGAGTTGTCTCTTCCATATGAGAATTAAGAGCTATCAAACTCAGCAAGTGGTTGGCTCAGTATGATTAAAGCAAACAGTTCCTCACACAGCATGAAGTTAAGCTGTGGAAGTTGTTGATCCAATGCATTGTGTGTAGATAATAAAATCTGTGTGGGTTCAAAAGCAATTGGACAAGTAGGCAACAAATTCAAATTATTAAGGCTTTCTGTATTAAAAAAACCCCATATATTACTTCTCTTCAAGAAGTTCTTGACCCCTGAATCTTTGGATTGTAGAACATTCCCACAGAACACTGTGTACAATCTATCCCTGGGTACTTGTTTTGTTCTCAGAGCTTCCTCAGGCATCTGTTGTTGGCAGTTGCTGGAGTATTGAACTGGAGGCATCTTTGGTTTGACCTTGTTTCCTGTTCTTACAAGTTAGATTACTTGTATGTATCTGGTTTTAAAACAATAAATAATAAACTTTTAAAATTATGACAGGGAAAAAGGCTTACATCTACTTCCAAGTATAAATATAAATTAGTAACTAAAATCACAATGCCTCTTATTACTCCTTGTCTCTGAATTCTTGGACAAAATGAAAGCTGGGCTGCCACATTAGATTATCTGGCAGCACTGGCCTCACTTAAACTGTTTTGCTTTTTCTGACAGAACCTGAGAAGTCTGTGATCATTTCTAATCCAGGCAAACCAACAAATGAGGGAATACAGATAATGTAACACATTTAACATGTGCTTTACTTGCACATATGGAATTGTGGTGTATCATGGGCAAGTAGTACCAAGGTCTCTGAATGGGAACATGATCTGTTTCACTCAGACTTATAAATATGTGTGTCTTACAAGTCTGTCCTTTTGATTAACAAAGATGTTGAGCTCTTGTATAAAAGTAGAGTTTACAGTTGTCAGACCTGTGAAAGAGATGATTTTTCTCCGTGGAACAGTTCTGAATATAACAATGTCTGCAGCACTGTTTAGCATTTAATTGTATATTCAGCACTTTCTTGGGAAGAGAAAGATCTCTTGCTATCTACAGAGATATTCAAAAGCCTTTCTTTCCCCATTCTTCAAAAGGCCTTTAGACTGTTATATTTGCCTTTCTATGCAGGAACAGCAAAACAGCCTCTGGAAGCTGATGAAGCAGAGTTTTGAGGAGATGGGAGAAGGGGGTGAACGTTCAGGTGCATTTTGTTGATGTCCCCCTGACAAAAAGCATTTGAAGTTCAGGTTTGGGGCCCCAGGGGTGAGCAGCAGCTCCTGCACTGGCTCTGCACGTGTTGAGGGTCAGGAGAAAAGGTGCCACATGCCAGAGCCACCTGTTTGGTGTCACCTGTTTGGTGCCACCTGCCCAGCTCTGCCCAGGTGAGAGGGGGAGAGGAGTCCCTGAGCTCACACCCAGACCTGGGGAGCACAGCTCAGCTCTGCTGGCAAATATCTGTTATTGCTTGAGATGTTTATGGGAAAAAGTGCCTTGCAACTTGAGGGAATTGGAATTGCTGTTTCTGGTGATTTTTAGTTTCCACTGCATTGATTTCAGGTTAGCCCTGTGGTTGGAGTGAACAAAAAACCCCAAAACCTCAAAGCAAACTCTCCCCTTCTCCACCCCAAAACAGCCCCTCAGTACAGGAGAAGGCTTTTGCTACAAAATCAGATTCCTTTGGAAGCTTTTTCAATTTGTGTAATTGTCATTGGCTTTTTCCTTCCTTTCATGCCAAACCCTTATACAGTAATCTTTTTCTTAATCTATTTTTTTAATACAGTTCTACCACCATTGGCTCCTAACAGGTTGCTGCATAATTTATTCTATTCTACATTACAGTAAAATGTGCAGAGCCAAAAGCTGTGGGAGTTTAGTGCAACCCCTAATGGAACATATATCTAATTTGGAAATCATAGAATTTTTTAACTGAAACTCTTGGGAACTGGTTTTTTGAACCAGCTTCTTAACAAATTTTTAGATAGTTGTTAATTCATATTTCTTGGAGTTAGAGCTGTTCATCACATTGCTTCACTGTTCTGTACTTTAATTCACAGAAATATTTTACTTTTTCCTTTTTTACAGAAAATAATAGTATAATGCTTAACAAATTCATTATTTCTACTCTTGAATAAAGTCAGTGATAAATGGCCATTGTCAAATTAGATAATGTTTTGTGTACTTTTTCTAACCAGCTAAAATTTAGAAAAATAATTTTTAAAAAATCATAGCTCCATTGTTGTTAGTGTTGTACCTTTGAAAGGTACTGAACACATGTTCTGAATGGTGCTAAATTTCTGTAATGTAACTTGATGATAAAAGAAATACACAACTTTACAGCACAGTCGTTGCTAGGGATTGGCAGCATTTGCAAATTACCAGAACAAGTCAAGACCTCTGGAATAAGAACCCAATAAAAAAAAATGTTTCAGGCACATTAGGAGAATGTGAGTAGAATTCTCATGATAGACGAGAAGTTTTAATAAAAGGAGAACCAAGAAGTTTAATGCCCTTAAGTTATTATAACTATTTTCTTTTAACAAGTAGAGCAAAGCTGTACAGCAACCACAAAAATATAGGAAAAAGGTATCTAGGTCTCCTATATTGTAGGAAAAGTTTGATGAATGTATTCTGAATGGAAATTACCACTCACTTGGTTTTTTCCCCCAGATTGTTTTTGTGTTTGACAGAGCCAAACACAGCAGCCAGTGAGGAAGGTCAGCTTCAGTGAGTGTCCACAGCTCTCCAAGTGGACTGGAACTCTCCTGCTTTCTAGTTTAACTCTTAATTTGCCTCTTTAGTGAATTCTGGTTTCGTGCAGATTTATGGCTTTTCTGTAGGACTCTGCAAGAGTGATTTCATTATTATACTGTGTGAAGCAAATTGGTTTAGGTATATTTTTGTATCATATTAAATATCAAAGCAATAACTTGCTTTGCAATAATTTATTTTGTCTTTGTGACCATACTACACTGAACTGTTGACATATTTTTGGGTGAGAAGGCTGATTTGTCCTTTTGGTTAAAGAAGGAACATTCAAGGCTTTTATTGTACCTGGTAACTGGGGATTAATCCTTCTTTATGCAGAGGTGTGAGTGCTTGTATAGGGACTAAATATTTCCTCTGTTCTGGGTGCTGTGGGGATGTTTTTTGGCTGTCAGTGATGGTGGGGAGGGTGTCTATGGTGGTTTGTGATTAAACAAATGAAGCAAGTGGATTTTTTTTTTTGTGGCACACAATCCATACACAGAGCAAGAAATACAGTAATAGCCTGTAAAGACCTTTCTAAACATGCAAACTGACAAATCTGTGTGCCTCTTACTTGGAAAATGTTATTGAATAGCTATTACTTGAACTGAATCAGTTACAAAATTGTTATAATAGTTTTGCAGTGAAAATTGCCAGCTGAAGGCTAATTTGTAAAAAGGATTGAAGTCGATTGAATTACTTTTCTGGTGTAGTAGGTGGAAACTATTCTGGCTCTTCCCAAACTGTGAGGTAGAGCTGTAAATGTGATAGCTGCTTGAGAATCAGTGCAGCAGGCTGCTGGTTTAGCTCTGCTAATCTCAGCCTTGAGTGGAAGCAGCCTGGCTGTGAGAGGGGACAGGGACTGCTGGGGACAGCAGCTCTCAGCACAGAGGGACCCGTGGGCAGCAGCAGGAGGAGCCTGAAAACCCAACAGAGCCTTGAAGGTGCTGAGTGCTGATCTGGCCACACGTGTACCAAGCTGCCAGAGGCTTCACATTTGAGCCTTTTTTGTGCTGCTGGAGCCAGAGCAGTAATTTGTGACTTGGGCTTTTGGAGTCTCTGGGAACAGGAAGGTGGGGAAGTTGCTTTCTGCTCATTCTGTTTCTCTGTAGCCTCTGAAAATAGATTTTTTACTGTCTCATTTCTGTCAGCATGAGCATGTGGAAGGTGAAGTACTCTTACATGAGAGTCAGATCTGTGGTGAGAGGCTGATCCCAGATATGAGTGGAAGGAATCATAGTGAGGATCTGTGTTCAAGGTGAACCTTTCCCTTTGAGATTCACATCACTTCAGTCACTGTTGTTTGTTTTCACTTCATGCCCAGCCCTTTGGAAATGTGTCTCTCAAACCTGAGGACAGCAGCCCTGAGGAATAAGGGTTCCACCAGCAGCTCCTGCTCTTGCTCTCTCTAATCAGCTGAAGCACTAATGAGCAATCAAGGGCAGGGGGGATTTACAGCAGGGCTGTGTTCCATGCTCAGCCTGCTGAGCAATATTTTGCTGCTGTTGGGTCCCAGCTTGACATCTGGTGATATATCTGAGATGTTTGAGACAAGCTGAGAGTAGAGGGATGGGCATCTGGGGTGCAGTTTGCTGGTCCAGAAGCCTGGGGTGAGGAAACCTCGACACCTGGAAGGGAACATTTCCATTGTCTGAAAAGTACAGTGTGAACCCTGGTGCTTTACTGTGATGGCAGATGACTCCAGCTGTATTTTGTGTTGTAAATTCAGGTTTGGAGAGCTGATGTGTGACTGAGAATATGGCTGCAGGGGTAGGAGGAATAAAAAGAGCATTCCTGTAAATGTTTAGCCCTAATTTTATCTTCCTAGTGTAAACAATGAACCTGTTCCCTTAGTACATCATCTCAGTAAATATTCTTTCAGACTGCAATCATCCAAAATAGTTTGGTACTGATACAGCCAGCAGACCACTAACTCCAAAGCTTGGAAAAAGTGCAGTAAACATTTCAGCATCCAAGAATGTGGATTTTAACAGAAAATGAATAGCTCAAAAGTGTATGCTTTGGCTTTGATGTAGCTAAATATGTTGAACCACAGAGACTTGAAAGAATTTGATAAATACTCTAAAAGAAAATCAACTTCCTCCCAGCAGCCCAATAAATTATTTTCCCCACTCTCTGGTAAATTGTTTTGCAGAGGAGTGGACTAGAAAGGCTACTGGAAAACATTAAATCTCAAAAACTGAGCCAAAACCAGCCACGTGAGCATGAAGCCTTCCCACAGAGAGATGCAAGATTCTAGACATAATCCCATCCCTTGGTAATCTACATGCTTCATCTCCTGCCATGGCAGTGCTGCAGCATTGCAGTGTGAGAGTTCTCAGTGCCAGGAGTGGTTGTAGAGCATTGCAGGAGATAGCAGCTCCTGGGGTGTCCCTGTGGATGATACAGATGGGATACTGCATGACAGAACAGTGGTGAAGGTAGAAACTGTGGGTGAAAGTCAGAGGATGCTGGATTCTTACACAGTGGGGGGATCTTTGTTGGTGCTGAGACGCTGGAAATAGAAAAGAGTCTGGTTTAAGTTGTGGTGGGAGCCTGTCTACCATTCCCCCTCACTGCTCCCCCCTGCTTCAGCTCCTCTTGCTGCTGGTAGAGCAGACATTGGTGGTTCAGAGGGAGCTCAGCCTGCAGAAGGGTGTGGGGACCTTTGCAAGGCAGCAGGAAGAGATGCCATGGGCTGGGATGCCCTGGCTGCATCTTTCTTGGCTGAACAATTGTGTGTGCTGTTACAGCAAACAAAATCCTGCTCTGGTTGTCCCATGTCTTGGTGGGATGGCTCCCACTCTCTCTGCCACTGAAAGAAATTCTCTTGACAACTTGCACAGAGGCCCCAGCATTGCTCAGCATTGTCACTGTGAATGGCAGCACAGAAACATTTCTGTCTTTCACACACTGAGACCTGACTTTCAAATTAACACTGCACAGCAGAGGAGGATTCAGCAGCTCAGAATGTGGCACTCAGAATGTGATACCCACTCTCTGCACAGCTCACAGGTTCCCACCTGTGGATTCAGTGCCCATTAGTAATTTGATAGCACTGAATATCATCTTGGGGTTTATCTTGGGATTAGCTATGGCTGAGAGGAATTCAGCTTGGACACTCTTAGATCACTCTGCAGTGCCAACCAGCATATGAAATAAGGCTACAAATGTGATATTTTTTTTTTTCTAAAGTCCTAGAATGCTGAAACAGATACACTTTTTTTAATCCATGTGTCAGACACAGTACATTAATGAGACTAATGCTGAGTTGGAAATTGACTTTGTGGACCCTGATACCTTTCAACTCAAGGTTCTGCAGAACTTTGTTCAAGAGGAATATTTGGATTACATTAGAGACAGGAGAAAATTTCCAGTAATTCTGGGATTACCTCTACATGGTGCATGATTTTCTTGTGTCCAGTTACTTCTTTTGACTTGGAGACTGTTCTTAGTAAACTTGTTGCTTGAGACATCAAGGCAAAGGGAAGGTTTCTGAAAAAATGTTCAAACAGAAAGTTAAATTGACAAACATCTCCAGGGTGAATGTTTTCAGGCAGTAGAGTATCACAGGCAGGTAACACACAGGCTGCAAAATGCACTTATTAGCAAATACTGAGCTAAAAGTTCCTGTGGTATTGTCAGCTTTGAAATCTGTCTCTTAGTGGTTGCAAGTAGCACATTTGGAGGGTCTAGCAGACTCTGAGGTGCTGCTTTAGTCTGTACAGGTGTAAATAAATTCAAGAGTGAGTGTTGCCTAGGTAGGGAGATGTGTAAAGCCTTCATTGGATCTGTTCAGTGATCTTCATGCTAATAACTTTCAGGTATTCTGGTGCAAGTGGCTTTCATCTCAAGAATTCTTGCATATTACAGATGGATTTAGATGCTGGAGCAACCCAGCAGTTTCTAAATGCAAAGGTCTTGCTACCTGTCCAGAACAAACTGTAAATACATAACACTCTTAACTGGGTAG
The DNA here is from genome assembly GCA_013400575.1 of Peucedramus taeniatus. Lineage (NCBI taxonomy): Eukaryota > Metazoa > Chordata > Aves > Passeriformes > Fringillidae > Peucedramus > Peucedramus taeniatus. The sequence continues at coordinate 116,599 of WBNO01006766.1, forward strand.
CCACACATGCTCTTCAGACTTGGAGTTAATGTTTGCAGTGATTGTCATATGAAAAGGTTTGCTTGGGCATAGGAGTAATTACTAGTGATGGATGCCAATGGGTTTAGGTTTCAGTGCATAGAACTTAGCTCTGCTTATAGGATTTTGTTAACACCTCTCACTGGAGATTAACCTGATCTCTCTAGCACAGGAAATTAAAAATCCTTTGACAGTCATCTTCAGATTATGAGTGGGAAGGCAAGATGAAGTGTCTCTTAGCCCCTTAGCATGCACCTTTCTCTTCTGTTTCCTAGAGAGAGGTAGAAAAGTTGTAAGGATTAAAAAAAATCCAATGGTACTGACAAGCAACACATCTTTCCTCTGGGTTATGGTGCTTTTCACTTCTCTGTGATTCAAGTAGCTGAAAGTGCTTTTATGTTTAAAATTCAGCTTTCAAAGCTTGTACCTGAGAATGGGGTAAGTTATTGTCATTTTTCAAGTGTTTTAATCCTTGGGTAGTGCCCATAAATATTTAACAGTGGCTACTACAGCACAGTTTTAGTCTGACTGACAGACATGGGCATTACTGTGATGCAGGTGAGAAATCTGAAACTGGGGGGAGTAAAAGAACCTTAGTAACTTTCTTCCTAATTTGCTCTCCCACAGAACTTGTGGGTTTGTGGTGCTAAACCCCATCACAACAAAATTATTGAGGTGGTTTTCTTTCTGTCCTGCTTCTCTGCCTTGTGCCAGCAGGATGTGCTGTCAGGGGTCACTGAAATGCTCCTGGAGTTTTCTGGGTGTGATTCTGTGTGGTTTAATCAAGAGCCACTTTGCCTCTGTAACTTTCAAGAATTAAAATGAAGTTGTTTTTCTTTCCATAATTGCAAATGGAAAGGCTCTTCCTTCCATTCTGTTTGTAATTTCGTGGGAAAAAAAATTGCCAAGAGCTGGATTTGGTGGCATTGGATATAGGCAAGGTTTATGTATGGGTGAGAAAACCAGATAAACTCCTGAGCATTATGTTAAAAAGTGGGCTTTTTACCTCCTTCCTCCTCAGGGCCATTCTCATTTTGTGGCAATTCAGTCATTTAGTGGCTGTATCACCTTTTTATGAGTGGAATATTAAGCTCAGATTTTGCCTTGTATGAAGGCTGCATCTTAGCTTTTCCAAAACACAAGGAGTCCCAGGAAAAGGTTCCCCTCCCAAAATCCCAGAACGGTTCAGGGTGGATGGGACCCCTGGAGGTCACCTGGAGCAAGGTCCCTGCTCCAGCTGCAGGAGCTCACTGCCCTTTGGGGACAGCAGGGAGTCCTTGGGCTCTGCTTTCCATCACTGAGTGCTGGAAAGCCTCAAGGCAAAGGGAGTTTAATACACCTGTGTATTATTATTATATTTTCTTTGTGGTGTTTCCTAGTTCTTCACTTTTATCCAGCTCATAAAAATAAAACAGTTCTGTGGTGGATTCACTGTATTTGGAAAGAAGATAAGGTGGTGGAGTGTGTTGTGGACTTCTAATGGAAGATACTCAGGGTTTTAAATGTAAAAATTAAGAGGGTTGTTGGCATTAGTCCTTTTGGGTAAAAATAAAACGCTGCTGCTCCTGTAGGTGTGACTGCCTGGAGCCCTGTGAACAAAGCCTGGGCAAAAATGACCCTGGAATACCTGGATGGGTGAATTCAGGAGAGGTGAGCAGCTCCTGAGCTGAGCTCTGGCAGAGTACGTGTTCAGGCACCTGAAGTCATGTACCTGCTTCTTTCATCCAGCTTAGAGGCAAATCATTTCCTTGGTAGGAAAATCAAAAGCCTAAAAAGCAAACTGTCCCCCCCCCTTGCTGCCATGGGCACTTAGAGCTAAACTCTCTTTGATATCCTAATTTTTAAAGCTACTTGGTGCTAGGCTGATTCATTTTCATAATCCTTTGACCGTAATATGTGTATTTTAGTCATAGCCTGTGTCACTAAATCATGAGTTTGGATCTGAATTCTCAGCATTTAGGAAACTCAAAAGGTGGTTTGGACTGGTTACATTTTCATCCCTCTTGTTTGCCTCTAGTTTTTCCTATTGGAATTGCATTCCAGATGGGAACTGAAGGTACTTCAGTCCTCCTAAGAAGCAATGGGAATTGGGTGGCTGCAGGAACTTACTGACACCTGAAGTGTCCTCTGTGCTCCTGCTTCAGCTCTGCAGGCACAGAATCACCCTTGCAGTGATTATTTGTCCAGGCTCATGATGGGAAGTTGCTGCAATTCATCACAACCTTGTTTGTGTTGTCTTGATTCAGCAGGTCAAACAAACAAACCCAAACCACAACAGAAAGCTGCCTGAAATGAGCAATGTCACAAAAGAGGCCATTCCCTCCTTCCTAAATTCTGCAGCTCCTTCCTTGCCCATGAGGTGCAAATAAATGGAACCATGTGCAATTAAATGGAAGGAGCATTGCTTTAGAAGCTCAGAAATGCCAAATTTGGCTCCAGTCAGCTGCTGTGAAATCACAGAAGGTACAGCAGAGAGATAACAGGTGCTGGTTTAAAATAAATATGGAAAAAAATTATTAACTTGAAAGAATTTTGTTTAAACATCACCTGGCAGCCTATGCATCGGATGAGATGAAAATACAGAGTAGAACAAATGGAGAAAAATAAAGGTCTGTGTTCTGGTAGTTCTCTACTTTGATGTGCAGTGTGTGCTTATGAGATAGTTAATAACTGTTAAACAAGGAGGAACAGAAAAAAATCGAGCTCAAAAGGAAATTAATTTTGAAGGCCACATTCTTGAATGTCAGAAATCAGATAGATAAGGAGAAAATTCTAGTGTCAACTGTTAGGGGTTTTGTACATGATCTAACTTCAGATTTTTCTGAGTTAATATAAAACTCCCTTATTTGTCATCCAGTACTATTTCAAATGATCTGCTTCTTTATTTTGCACCAGAAAAAATATGAAAGGAGGAAAAAAAATAATTCTGGTGAAAGAGACAGAAGCAGTTTAACCTTTCCTTTGACATTTCTATAGGAAATTCACTAATGTTTGTTTTATCCAAAAAGTTTTAGAGGAGGAAATTGAAGCTTTGGGAGAGAATGAAAGGAGAGGAACAGTTTTCAATCGTGAAAATTCATCCAAATCTTCTCTTAAATGAGCAGTCTTTGTTGTGTTCAATTGCTCAAGTTAGGAACAGCCCAGGACAAGTGGGACAAGAGCCCTGTGCCTGAAAGCTCTGGAAAAGGAAATGAGAGCAGAGTTTGCCAGGCCAAGGCTGACACTGTGGACTGGAATCTTCTGCCTCCTGGACCCAGAGCCTTCTGCACCAGGACTGCAGTTTCAGCTCTGCCCTTTGGGGACTTTGTGCCATTTAATTTCTTTTCTAAGCAGAAGTGGACTTGGGCAAACACCCCCTTTTTGAAGAACTTAGAGCAGCAAACATTTGAAACCTGACTCGTGGTGCATCATGCAGGCAAGGAGCCTGACAATTACAGCAAGCTGCATTTATAGCTGACCCAAAGTGCTATTAAATGAGAAATCTGGGTGACTATTGCCAAGGTGTATGAAAATCAGATTGAGACACTTCCACTCAGGCCTGACTTTCTGCTTTTGAACAGATTGGAGCTGTAGTGACATCACAGATGGAAGCTGAAAATACATTCATTCTCATGAGATATTCTTATCTAGAATGTTGAGAGGCCTGGTTTCTACCCGAAGTGTCATATAAATATATGACTAAGTGGAAAAATGCTTTTAACTACTGAATGTGATCTTTCTTGTTTGACTCTCACAATTCAAAGAGAAGTTGGCTGTGCTGTCAGTCTCTCTGGTACTTTGGGAGCGTTCCTCAGTGAGAGAAGTCAGATCTATTTTGCATTGGCTTTGTGAATTTGCCACCAAAGGCAGTTTTTAGTTTGACCAGGAGTGTTTAAGGATTTTTTCATTAGTTACAGATTTTCTTAGGCAGCAGCATGTTTTTTGAATGAACTTTCTGCATGAAGAAATCAACTTTCTGCAAGTGACACCACAAGAAATGAGCTTCAAAATAAGCTTCTTCTGCAGTCTTTATTAGGTGACTCATGTGCAAGGCAGTGATTTGTTCGAGGAATCAATAAACCCAATTATGTGATTGTGCAAACACGAACACATTTTGGTGTCAAAACCATGGAAAATGGTATCCTATCCCAAAAACTGAGATGGGGAGCAGACCCCCCTGCTCTGAGCCACTGGCAGCTGAAGCAATGTCACAGCCTCAGTTCTGAGCCAGGCTGGAAATCTCTGGCTCGAGCATCTGCCTGCTCTTCATGCTGAGGAGGGAAATCTCTGCTCATCCATGTCCTGGCAAGACCTTTCAGCTAAGGAAGATTGAGAAGTTATTTCCCTTTTTTGCTCTTTGACTTTCATACAAGAGGGAATGTCAGAAGGAGGGAAGAGGTTGATATTATGCAGAATCCAAGTTAGAAGGTAAAGCAACCATTCCCATGGAGAATTAGGTTACAAAAAAAAAAAGTATAAACAACCTTGCCCAGTTTTATTCAGGGATTCTACAAGAGAATTATGTGGGAAATTTCAGGGAAAAAAATGAATCAATCTTAGCATGATTCTGGCATTTCTGTAGAATTCAACAGAGTGATTATTTCAGTAGGATTTGAGCTGCACTGTATTAACACAATTTCAATTCTAGATTAGCTGAAATATGTCTCTGTGAAGCTGGTGTCAGACCATATAACACTACAGGCAAATGGCTTCATTTCCTTTATCCAGTTTTTCAGCTGCTGCTTAATGTCCTTTCTAGTAGTCTCAAAGCAAATGATACAGGTTGAATTTTTCTACTGTGTCTACAAATGATGAGGTTTTTGGGCAGCTATTAAGTCCTATAAATAGGGCAGTTTTGGGCAGGGGAAGACTTTGTTTCTATTGCCTCTACTCTGCCTGTTCAGCAGCTGTTTAATAAGAGTTTGGGTTCATTTGTGGTTAAATCAATACTGCTAATGAGTATATGTGATGATTATTAAAAAAAAAACCCATCAAAGAATCATTTAGGGGAAAAAACCCCCACAACCAAATGAAGACAATTTCACTCATGTCCAAGTAGTGTCTCATTTCATGCTCATTTCAAGGCTCCAGAGAATCTTACAATTCTTTTATTAAGTAAAAAGAAAAACGGTGAAAGGGAGCTCGGTGCATGCAGAGTGTTGGCACCTCTGCTAATTGAAAGAGAAGATAAAATAAACGTGTCAAGAAATTATTTCTAGCAGTTTTCATCTCTGAGATTAGTGAAAGCAGGTTATAAAGGCCCTGTCTAAAGTTCAGCAGTAGTTCACCTCTGAGTACTTGTCTGGAACTTAGGCAGCCACCACTTTAATTGTATGGAGAAAGGGGGGGAAAAAATTCCATAACAAATGTGAGTGACCCAAAGAAATTTGTAACTATTCCCCAGGTGATTTTTTTCATATGCAGCTGAATTTCCATCTCTTGTCATCCTTTAATACAAAATGAGCAGGACAGGCTCAGTGCTTGTTTCCTGTTCAGTTCACATTTTCAATCCCACCTCCTCCTGGGCTCTTGCAGTGGGCCAGGTCCATGTTTGCTGTCATTAATTTCAATTTGGCAGTGTTGATTTACAGTACCAGAGAGTTTGGCCTGGATTTTTAAGAGGCTGGCTAACTGGAATGAAATATCAGTTCATATTCAAAGGCTCTTTTATAACCACCATGGAGTAATTGTGAGTATTTTGGTAGTTTCAAAAGAATAGCAACTCACTGAGGGAATTAAATTAAGCTAATGAAAAAAAGCCTTTTACTTAGAACCAATAAAACGTATTAGACTTTGCAATAATCTGTCTGAAGTGGTTTTGAAGCCCTTTGCCTTGATTTTATTTGAAGTTGAATTGGACAGTACATTTAGCATGCTGTGGGAAACGATCTTGAACTGGTGTGGGGAGCTCTTAAATTGGATGTTAGAGCTCTCTCACTCCACTCCTGCAACCACAGAGGAATTGATGGAAAGATCTCCCTGAATGATCAGGCTTTGCCTGGCTGAAATATATTGACTTTTGAAGAGGAGGGATGGGGGAAACGGAAGCAAAGCAGTTTTGGGGTGATTTCCCAGAGTGAGCTGGAGAGAGGTTCGTGGTGGGGAGACCTCTGTATGTGCTCTGCTCTGCCCAGCTGTGTCCTGGCCATTGTTAGAGAGGGCTCTAAATGGGTCACTGACCTCACTTTTTGCATGGTAACCCCTGTGATATCTGTGTGTTTTCTTGTCCCTTTTTCTTCCCTTAAAAAGATCTTTATGCAAAACAACATTGGAATTGTCCTGTTCAGTGAATATTTCATAGAGGACTGTGATGCTGTTTGACTTCAGATTTCCTTTCTCATTCCCCTGCATCTTCTTCTCTGTGTAAAACAACCTGGCAATCAAAATAAGAAACAAATAATATAAAAAGAAGATCCATTAGAATAGCACATTTTAATACCTTTCTATTGTCAAGATCACCATTCATTTCAAAAATGAATGCAAAAGTTTTTACAACTTTGTGGGAGCTTTTTAAAAGTATTTAGTTACTTCTTGGATTTAAGGTACCATTTTGTGTCATCATTTCATATTGACAAAAACTCCTGTAGGAAAATGACATCCATTATTAAAAATTTCCCTGGGAAACTTCCAGCAGACAAAAAAATCTGCTAACTGTAGCTATTCCTCCTTTGTTCTTTTTAGCTGTGCTTATCACAATACCAAAATTTCACTCCTCGTAATTGGAATAACCATAACTTCTGTGCAGTAGTTCCTGTAAAATACTATCTCAGTGCATTTATTTCATAACCTGTTCAGGTGTTCTGCTGCCTCAAGGCTTTTCCTGTCATGTCTTTTCTATAAGTAGAAGGCAGAAGATTGGGTTTTGCATTGTCAGAATGTTTATTTCTCTTTTAATGTGTCACACAGCTTTTTCTCGTGGTCACAACAGGCTCCAAAGGCAGTTTGCCTCTAAATTCTGTGGTTTTTTTGCAGTTCTGTACAGAGATTGTCACCAGACCCAAGGAGGCTCATGACCTCCCTGCCTTCTTCAGGGAAAATGCTAATATGCTGAATTTTACTTGGCATTGTTTGATGCTTAAACTTGTATTTGCAAATTTCTGTTGAAACAAATTAGGAACAGAAAGTTTCCTAGTAACCACCACCTCCTTCAAGTTTTATCTAGCAGATAAAGTAAGAGATGTTTGTTCTGGTGTGCCTGTGGCTTATCAATGCTGTTGTCAGAAAGCAGGCACATTATCAAGCAGACTACAGGTGGTGTTGACATTTATGGATCCCATTTTCTCTAAATAGGCTGCTTTAGAATCAAAATCGTATTCAAAAGCTGCCTTTCAAAACAGTGTTATTTCTCTTTGAAGAGAGAATTTTGTGAGTTGAGACAATTAGCATTTTTAACAGCTTGCACTTTGGAAAGAAGGTAAGAAAGTCAGCACCCACAGCTCTTCCATGAGGGATTAAGTAACTTTTAAACTGGAGGCATTCTCAGCTCTCAGTAATTAGCTCTCCAATGAAACTTTGCTCCAAAACTGCTTTAAACAGAATTAACTTTGCCTGGTTCTTGTGCAAAACCCGACCCTCCTGCAATGCTCCGCTGCTCTGAGTTTGGAGGAATATCATTAAATATGAAACATGACATTGCTTCTGAAAAATATTTTTAGTGAAAATGATCACATGCCAAAACAGACAAAGCTTTTCTCCCTGGTTCTGGAGGCCTCATTTTGCTGCCAGTCACCCCTGCCCAGCTGAGCCTTCAGCAGCAGCCTGGCAGTGCTGCAGCCTCTCTGACAGGGGCTGGGGTCCCACTCAGGGCTCAGGGGGAGCTCCTGCACAGTGGGCTCTGCACATGGCCTCAGTGCAGGGGCTGCAGGTGATGGCATGGTGGTACCTTTTAAAAAGGAGGGAATTTTTAAAATGGAGATGTGTCCATTCTGTTTTTAACTCCTCTCACCCCTTTGTTTTCCATGGCTGTGGTGGGTGAGCGAAAGGAACGAGGTGGGAGCAGGGTGAGGAACACAGAAGTGATGCCAGGACTGCATGAGCAGTGTCCTGAACATTTCATGAATATTTAATTGCTCTCCAGGTCTGCCTGGCTTGGGTTCTGGTGTGAATCAGGAACTTTTGGGCACACAGCCCCTTGCTGGGGCAGGCTGCAGTGGAAGCAGCAGCAGTTTGCTGGGTTTGGGTGCTGCCAGCCCCCAGGGCTCTGGGGAATGCAATGTACCTGTGCAGTGTGTGCCCTTAGGTGTTCTGCTCTTTGCAGATGAGATGATTTCATTGCAATTAAGGCAGATTTTTTTATGAGAATAATAAGAGACAGCGACTACTACTTCCCTTTATTTTGCACCTTTTCTCCCCTCTTGGGAAAATGGGCTTCCTGCACTAATTACAAAGGATCAGAGTTGCTGTGAGGACCAGGGCACCTCAAACCATCCTAATATCCCTGTCCATGGAAGTGATTCACTATAAAATACTGTACTGACCTAACATTTTATTTCCACTTCATTACACCTCTGTTTAAAAGGGACTTTTTTCACTATGCCAGGAGTATGTTGCTATTTCAAACATCCTTTTGAGGCATATTAATTTGGAAAACACATCTGAGGCACAAATCTAATAACTGAAACATTTTATTTACTTATGTTTCTAATACCTAGGTAACTCCACGAATTGTGTGGGCTTTTTCCACCCCATTTAAAAAGAAATTGCATCTGGGTCAGGCTAAAAGCTGAAGAGATTTTAGCCCAGCTGGTGTATTGTGGTTCTTGTTTGTTTTCCCTCTGCAAAGTAATAAGTGAGGAATCATCTTGAGAATTGCTGAAACCATTTCCTATGTGATACCATGGGTTTTTTTTTAAAAAAAGTGAAACCGTGTCTTGCTTGGTTATAAATCCTAACATGAATAAAAGAGAAACAAAACTCATCTACAATGTTATCACATGCCTCAAGCAGCAGGAGAGTGATTTTCCCCTTAATAAAGAAATTGCTTGTTTACAAATAATAAAGACAGAAGACACTTCACATTATAATGGGAATGGTTGCTAAACTGATGTTCTTTAACATATGAAAATCTAGTTTTAAGAACAGGAATGGAGAACCTCCAGAATTCTCTCTGGACGATCAAAGGAGACTTATTTAAATTCCAGTTGTTTGAAATGCATTGCAATTTGTAAACCTGCGATGTGAATTTGCACTTCTATTAAAAATTATCAAAGTCACCTCCCAAGGCTCTTCAGGTGATAATATATTTCTTTTAGATTGGCAAAATAAGGCATGGAATAATTAATTAGTTATTCCAGGTCAGTTAGCACAGGCCCAAACTATAACAAAAAGATCCCAAATGTCCAATATACAGCAGAAATCAGTAAACAAACAGCTCCTTACATTCTCTGCTTTGAAACCATGTATAAACTTCCTGACATCTTGGTGAAGAAAAAAATAATTCTGCATTTCCATAATGCATGAGAGACTCAAATGTTGAAATTTTGATCGGGTGCTTTATTGTTTTTTCCCCTTTTTCTTTCTTTCTTTCCTTGACCAAGAACAGAAGCAGAGTAATGATGGGGTTTTGCCAGAGAGGCCCTTTGAGCAGTAATTAACCAGAGCTGGCTTGTGCTGCCAGCTGCCATCCTCCTGTGTGAGGGCCAGTGCCTGTGTTCTCTGCATTGCATCTCTGGACTGGGATCGGGGCTTGTCCTGCACAGAATCATTATTTATTGCTGCCAAAGTTACAGAAATATATTTATAATGATAGGTTTAACACCACAGTTACACAAATGTTACAATGAGTTAGGCAGTGGTCTTCAGACAACTACTGCTGCTTAGCAGTCAAAAATAGTTTTGGTGGTTTTTTTTTTAACAGGCCTACACAGATCAGACAAAACCCAAGACCTGTGTTAACCTCACATGCACTCCTCTTACAGGAGCAGCCACTGTGTGTTCATTGAGCTCCACACTTCTGGCCATGCTCTGATTGGGAAAACTTTGATTTTATTGAAGTCACTGGTTCATTTTCATCAGTGCAGCATTCAGCAGTAAATAAGCAAAAAAGGAAAAATAAACCATATTATTTTTAACCATACATGTTAATAATTTTAGTTGTACATATTGCCTTTTTTTTTTCTTTTTTTTTGAATGTATTCCCTTCAGCCCTTGACCACCTCCACTGAACTGCTTCAGCTCTGGCCACTCCTTTATATCAAATTATTCCTGCTAAGGCAGGTCAGTGCTGCTGCATCCTCTGCTGGTGTCTGTACCCTCCCAGGAAGGCAGGGGTGGGTGGAGGTTTGTTGTTCCTCTCTGGGGAGGGGAAAAGGTTGCCCCTCATTTTCAAGTCCTTCCTTTCATGTGGAAAATGCATTTCCACAGTTGGTGCTCTGTTGAATTTCTGTAGTGCTGCCTAAAGGTCGAGCAGCACAGCCTGCTCCAGAATTGCAGGGAATTCTCAGTAAAAAAGGGTGAATTTTTTTACTACTGTTTTATACAAACAAACCAGATAAATACGGGCTGGGGGTGGGGGGTGGGAAAAAAGCAAACTAGATCTGAAATCTTGTTACTTCTAACTCTTTCCCCAAAATCTGTAGCCTGGTACTGATCCAGCCTGTGTTAAAAGTCCATACACTGCCTAGAGAAATAGACATAATTGTTTCATTAATTTCAAGATTATAATTAAGTCATCTTCAGTGTTTTCAATCCTTTTCTCACAATGTCTCTATGAATAAAACATCTCCCAATGGTATATTGTCTATTTTTTAAACATCCTTCTGGATTCCTCTCTAAACTCATTCTAAATAAAGATACCATCTTGAACAGTACAGTAGGTCAATTTGCTTTTTACAAATTAGGATTTCTGCTATTAATTGGACAGTTTCTAAAGTATGGCGAATCAAGGATTCATAATTGTGTCTTAAAAGACTTGTACAAATACATGAATGAATTTTTCATGCATTCTTGATTTGTTAAAATGTGTTCGTTTCTCAGTGGAGAGAGAATAATGGGGGAGATACTAAAAAAGGCCTTAATTTGTGGGCAGAGGAGTGAGGAAAGGCTTAAAAGGCATTAATGGAGTTGGAGGGGAATGTTCAGGTGAGAGGGAGACAGGCTGGGTGGAGTGTGGTCATAGAGGGGGATCCTGAGGGGCTGGAGAAATGAGTTCTGAAGGAAGAGAAATTTCAGAGGTGGAAAGGGAAGCACAGAGAGAGCAATGGCTGGGGCTGGTGAGGTGGAGGGAGAACGAAAGGGGGCAGAGGACACAAAAAGCATTCATTAACTCAGTTGGAAAGAACCACATTTGGTGCTAATCAAGGCCAAATTTGGCAAAGGAGCAGTGCCAGGCTGGAGAGGGACTGGGGTCAGCAGTGGGTGCCACAGCAGGGACTGAGCTGAGTGTCCTTGGGCAGCCTCACAGGGAGCACAGCTCATCCTGGCCTGGGCTGGGGCTGGCACATGGGACAGCAGGAAACTCCTGCCAGAAGAGAAATCCCCCTTTGGAAACAAGGAGACTTGGAAAATCTTCTACAGAAGCACAACTTGGCGTTTTGCAGCTTTGGGAGGCTGTGGAACCAATGCCTGAGCTCCCTGCAATCTTCTGCATGTGTGTAACTCTTTCTCCTTGGCCACCTGCATGTGAAACCCACCAGTTCATCCCCAGGAGCAAAGGCACTTGCTGTCCGCCCATTTCTGGCAGTTGGTTTTGTGTTTCTGTTGTTCAGTTTTGGTTTTTTTTGGGTTTTTTTAAATTATGACAATAAAAATTCTAATCAGGATCTTGCTTTTCCATTTTGGAAGTCAGATTTGTATTTACAATAGCCTGAAAAAGCTTCAAATTCACAGTAACTGTGTGGACAATCTCAACACTTATTTTTAATTCAAAAGAAGACAACTGATCAATAATACATGTTTTCTGTGTTTGTTATTGGAAGGTTGAAAAAACCAGAAGTCTGCTTGTGCATATAAAGTACAGCATCATCATTAAATAAAGAACAGTTTATTCCTTTGGCTTTCTCCTTTATAATACACATCAGTACCAAAAACAGGGCAATATTTTTGTTTTCTTTTAGAAAAAATACTTTTGCTTTATTATTAATGGTGATTCAGAGTTAAGCTATGGGATCTTTCACACACTTTGAATCAAGATGCTGTTGAAAGTGTCACTTTCTGTTGTAATGATTTTTGTTTCATTTCTGTTTTGTAAGGCCACTAGCTGCAAAAAAAAAAAAAAACAAAAAACAAAGGCAAATAACTTTGTTTTCTTGGTTTTAATAACAAATGCCTTAGGAACTCTGAAACAGCTCTGAAAGAGTGGATATAGATATCTTAAAGAAGAAATCATGCAGGGTGGGTAGCCTGTGTGTGTTTTTAAAACTCCTAGTGTGTGTTTTTACTGTTCCAATGGACCTGGGACTCGCTTTACCCAGCAGCCAAACCTCACAGAGCCTGCTGGAATTGAATAATCTCTGAAAACTTTGTCAAAATTAATTTACTGATTCCAAAATTGTGCTGGGACATGAAGTACTGGCAGGCAGGCAGATGGAGAATGTCATTGCTTAATTGGTATTTCCTCTGGAAACAAAACTTAAAATAACATAAGACTGTGTGTGTTTATTGGATCAGACCAAACCTGTGTCTGGTGCAGCGTGCTGGGGATGGCAAAGGGGCATGGCAGGATGAAATGGACTGCAGCAATATTTCTCCATCATAATTTTTAATTTCAGAAACTTTAGGCTTCAGGATTTACTAAGTTAGAAGTTTTGCATTTGTATTTGATAGCCCTCAGTGGAAAATAGATGGAGGGAAAAAGGCAGTTGAGCCAATATCAGGTTTTTAGCAGCTACTCAACTGTGTGCATATTTAATAAAATACTTTATTTAAAGGTGTGGAATCAAATAGCTCAGTTATTTTGAACAAGACTGCCTGTTTTGAACTTTATTTGAGGCTCTTACCTCTTTGACAAATAAGAGGAAGAAATTCCATATAAGGACAAGATTTTAGATGGAAGTTGCAAATACTGGGAGACTTTTAATAAAAGGAGATTTTGTAGAGCATTCTTACTGTCGATGGTACTTCATGATAAAAACCTTGCGATGCTGGGGGTTCATTTTCTCCTTATTTCAAGTTTGTTCTTTAACTTTTAGCCACATTTCCCTGCAGGAGGGATGGTTTGAACGTGGCTGTAAATCTGGGGGTGCTGGTGCTGGCAGAGGGAGGTGTTTTCCTCTCAGCTGCTCTCTGGGTAAACGTGCTCAGTGCTGCTTTCTGCACAGGTCCATGGAGAGCACTTTTAACTGATGTTGTACAAAGTCAAAGTCAAATTAGAAAATATGCTGCTCAAAAGCCATGCCCCGAGGTACTTGATTTTATGTCCGCAGGAGCATTAAAAGAAAACAGCAAGCCAGAAATCACCTGCTCGTATTTGTGTGTTAAAAGAATTTAAATTCACATCTGAAATGCCACAATGGTCAACGTGGGGGAAAAAAGTATTTTCAGCCATCTGATTTTTATTGAGCATCCCTCAGGGAAGGAGACAGGCAGGAAAATAAACATTCCAAATTCTGAATGTTCACAGGGACAAATCCCCTGGTCGTTTGTTCCCTTAAAATCTGGAAACAGCACACCCCATGCAGGCCTGCTCCTTTTTACCTTTTTTTGGGGCAGGTACTTGAGGAATCCTGGGATGACTGTGACCCTTCAGAAAGTGCTTTTATGTGGGGTGGGTTTGGGGGAGTAAAGGAGAAATGCTCTGCTGAAATCTCTCCTGTCTTGGTGAGTAGAAGTCTGAAAGTTTTGATTCCTATCTACCTCCACTGCTACCAGGAAGACTCTATTCATAAGTTATTAATGTTAAAAAAAAAAAAAAATCTGGTGCTTGCAATTTTTAGAAATAGTCTTTTTCATTTTCATTACAAGTTTCATTTAGGAGACAAGCGCTGTGAAGGCTTCAGATTTTAATTAAATCATGTCCATTTTCACCAATTTGTCTTAAGTACAAGGGAAATATGAACTGAGATTAGTGTTGCATGAAGAGAGAAATCCATCTCGAGTTGCTGAGCTTTCTAGGAGTTAAATTTTTCCTCACATAAATCTGGCTATTCTTGCTAAAGCTAATTATTCACTTGTCCATGGTGCTCAGATGCTATGAAATGGACATGATAGACTGCAGTTACTTAATGTGGATGGGGACAGCCAAAAAATGTACATTTAAAAATTCTCAGGCCACTTATAATTTATTGTAATACTTGTCAAAGCATGAGAGATGCTTTCAAAGTTCCAAAAAAAGGGCAGCTCAATACTCCAAGGAGTGTACAACAAGTTGCCCATGTGAAGGGCAGAGGTATTTAATTGGAAATGTTCCAGGCTCTCTGGGATGTGGGAGAACCAAGGTCTCCCCACAGCTGCTTTTCCTCTATACAGAAATACAAATATTTTTCTCTAAGAAAAACTTTTCTTTTGATGAAGAACACTATTTTTTCTTTTTTGACATGCAGATTATGACTTAAAAAAAATCAAGGTTCATATGTAAGCACTGTTAAATGTCCCTAATAAAATTAATATTCTTTATATTAGTCAGGGTTTGAAGTCAGCCTTGCAAAAAGGGACAGACAGGTTATGGCAAAGTCTTTTCCCAGATAATGCATGTAAAAGTGAATCCTGGAAATGTTGATGTGAGCCTAGGAACCAGAGGATGGGCTGCTCTTCAGCTAAAATTTTTATGCTGAAGATTGCAGCCTTTAATTGCTGCTGTTCAGAACAGCAGATTTTGCAGGAGGCAATGCTAGGAAATGGCAGATTATAATAGACAACTTTTCATTATCAAAAATCTCTTCAAGGTAAATGCTGCAATATTAGTCTTAATATTGCCATACTTTACCAAATGACTGCATTAATCTGATTTCCTGACTGGCAGTGTGATAGAAAACTATAAAAGGGAGATATATCCAAGTGAGATGGATACTTAACAACTTGAGTCTGAACTTTTCCAGAGGTACTGAGATATTTGCTCTGAGTCCAGTGGAAAACCAGACCCAAGTGATTGAGTGGTGCAAACACCAGGGGAGGACAGGGATTGTTTGCAGTAACATGAATTGTAAATCCTGAAAGCAGCAAGGAGGGAAAAAATTGAAAAAAAAAGAGATTACTTAATGCTGTATTTTAGGATCAAAAATATCTTAAGAGTGAATTTCAGCAAATAATGAAACTGATTCCAAAGGGGAAATGATGAAAGCCCCAGCTCATTATAGCTGAGCTAAACAGGCCAATGCACTCTAATAAGAATTCCTGCATCCTTTCTTGACAGACAGGTTCCTGACATGATAGGTCTTTGATGTTGTACATTTTTCTGATTCCAGAAATATATTCATAAAGTGAAATCTGTTTCCATTAGAAACAGTCAATTGGGGGGGGGGGCATGCTAGTATAGCATCAGGTAGTGGGAGAAGAGAATATCCAAGAGGACAAACTTAAATCTGTGGGTTTGAACATGCTATATATGCTTTGGTGAGCTCATTAAATTATTACAGCATTTCAGAATTTTTCATCCTTTCTGAATGTTGTTTTTTTTTAATGTGTTAACTCCTTATTTTTCTTCACCCTGCTGCAATCCCAGTGTGCTTTAATGAAGGGAGAGACTTGCTGCCGTCATTAGAACAATCTGGCAGGGAATTTTAAGATGCTGAACACCTTCAGGACCTTTAAAAAGAAAGGCTGCCCACAAATTTCCTTTTATATAATAATTAGTAGCTGTAGGGTGGAGGTAAATCTGTGCAGTTTCTTTGTACACCTGTTGACTTTCTGGCCGTGGACATTCACAGGGCCTTGAGTCTTCAGCTGATGGAGATTCTTTAGAGACTTTTTTGGAGAAGTTTGAGCTGAACATGGCTCTGGAACCACTGACTTAGAGATGCTGCTTCTGCAAAGAATTCGTGCAGGAATACTGGGTTATTCCTTGGTGACTGACTCAGCAGTGGCTTTGGTACAGGACTGAAGAGAGGAGGTTCCACCTGCTCCAGCTGGGCCCTGGAAATGGTTTAGTGTAGGAACCCAGGACATCTCTCTTGCTGCTTTGGATGGGCTGAGCCCTGGGCAGGGGGCTCAGAGGGTTTGGCACAGAGCCCAAGACCCCTCTGCCCTCAATCTTGAGCCATGGAAAAAATTACCAACTTTATGTGAGGAGTTACAAACCAGGGAAAGTAGAATAGAATGAGTAACTTATCACTGAGTGGAGAAATAGAATGTTAAGATTTTTATGCTGAGGGTACAGGGGGGTCAAGATGGAGCAATCTGGGCCTGCACTGCCCTCCTTCCTTCTTCTTCATGGCCTCCATCTTCTTGGTGATGGTGGCACTTTGGGATTGGTTTAGAGTAGAAGCTGACTGTCTAACATAGGTGATGGGTATTGGGGATTAACTGTAAATAATGTCTGTGCAGTTTATAGTATAAAAAGACAACACAGCCCTGAGGGTGGGCAGTGTGCCTTGAGCTGAGCTGCTGAGAGCATCTGGGCTGGGCAGGGAGAACATGTTATAGATAAGAGAAAATAAACAACCTTGGGAACCAAAGCCAAGGAGCTCTGACTCTTTCTTGGATCACCTGGCTGTGAAAAAGGGGACTCTTGGGAGTGTCCTACTCAGGGGAATCCCGAGAGCTGAGAAGTTCTCCTTGTGCATCCCAGGGGCTGTTTCAGGCAGGCTGGTTTCCCAGTGCCTGCCCCTGGTTTTCCTGGGAATCTTCACTGTTTGTGGCACACAGGAGACATCAGGGCTCGGCTGGGGAAGCCAGGAGGGACAGGGATGGCCAAGCTGAGGCTGTTACTGAGACAAGGAGGTGCTGGCATCACACTTGAGTGACAGTAGATTACACACACTGAGATACCTTAAAGCTCAATTATCTTGCTTATTACCTCTGTAGTAATTTTCTTTTTTCCTTAAGACTGGAATTGTATTTGTCAGGGCTTAAAAATGTGGTTCAATCACAAAGGTGTGGGTGTTTCTTTATCTTGCCATGGCTGAGGTACCCAGGTACAATATTGCTGTTTCTATGTACATTATTTGAATTTGAAGCTCTCTACTCTTATTTGACCTTGTATTAACAAAGAACTTTTTATAAAAGCAAAGATACAAATAACTTTTGTATTCCCAAACAGACCAAAGGACCAAAGTCATGGTAGGGTTGCTAAAGGTCTGAGCACGTGGGTTGCATTATTTAAATCAGCATTTCCCCACTGCAAGGCTTTCTCATTCCTTTCCAGCATGGATTTGTTGCAATAGGCAAAGCCTGTGCATAAATTACAATCAAAAACTGATATGTGAGATACAGCTTCTGTTTGTACTGGATGTACAAAGTCTTGAATTCTTTTTAATGAAAAAAATTTATCAGTGTCTCTGGAATATGAGGCAGATCATGTTGAATTTTGGTAGTAACTCTTATGGGAATTTCACCTGCACAAGAGAAACAAAGAAATCGTTAAGGCTTTGGGGAAGAGGAATTTTAATTGCCAAAAATACTATTAAAAAAAAGCATCATAGTGTTTCTTGCTTTAGAGTAGATGAAGAATATTTTAAATTATTAATACAAAATATTTTTGTTTGTATTTTACAAAGAAATAGTATCAGGATTTGCATCTTTGTTCTTTCCTTTTTAGCATGCTCAAAGTCAATGAAATTTGGAGACATGATCAAATTAAGCCTTGATTTTTATTTTATTCTTTTCTCCAGTTTTTTTTTGTTTAAAATAATTTATGTTATAAAGTCAGCTAACCTGAAAATAAAATTTAGGAAATACTTTTTTTTTTTTTTTTTTCATTTGGGTCTGTATAATTTCTAAGGAACTTCAATTCTGTAACTTTTGCTTATGTGCTGTCATATATGTTTTTTCATACATTCAGTGGTTGGTAGCTGCTTTAGTGATTATACTGCTATTAGCAACAGACTTTAAGTAGTGCAAAATCAAATATTTAAGCTGTTGTCAATCTGTAAAGGGAGGATTTTAAGCAAGGATCCCTTTGAAATGCAAGCTTGTAACTTCCCAGTGCTTTGTGCATCAGGAGACTCTGGCAAGACTTAAATCCTCTAAAATAAATGGAGGTAGCCACTCATAATTCCAAATAATCTTATTGCAGCAGCCAATCTGTGCCCAGAGGCTGCAGCTCAGTGTGTAAATAAAACAGGGCAGGGCCCAGTGCCAGGGATCAGCTCAGTCCAGAAAAGTTCTGTGCTCCACAATGGGCTCCTCTTGTGTTTCCACCTGTTGGGGGTTGGATCTCTTTCTTTTGTGTTTGCTTGTCTCTTAGTGCTATTACATTTGTATTTGTCTTTGCTTTGTCTAATATTCCTAGTAAAGAACTGTTATTCCCACTCCCAAATCTTTGCCTGAGAGCCTCCAATTGCAAAATTATAATAATCTGAGGGAGGGGGTTTACATTCTCTATTCAAAGGGAGATTCCAGCTTTTGCTGGCAGGTACCTGTCTTTCAAACCAAGACACCACCTGGACAAGGGGAGGGGCAGAAAATCAGTGTGGCTCTGAGGTGAGCTCTTCCTGCTTTTACAGAAGGGGTCTGTTGGAGCTAGGAACAGATCTCTCCCTTTTTGTGAATTTATAGTGCTCGGTCCCTCAGCCCCAGTTTTAACTCAGGACTCTTCAGTTATTCCTTGTGAGCTGTTTGCCATGCTAACCCACTCAGGAGGGGTAAAGAAGGAAAATTCAGAGCAAACAGAACCTGTGAGCCCAAGTGATGCTCACCTGCATTCCTGGCTCAAGGGAGCAGGAGAGGTTGGACAGCAGAATTCTCTGCCTTGAGCCCTTGGGGGCTTGAGGCCAGCCAGGAAAATAGCTGGGCAGAGAGGAGTCAGGGAACAATATCAGCAATTTCCAGCTGCTGTCCTGGTCGGGTTTCTTGGTTGGTTTCTTTTGTTGTTGTTATCGTTAGTTTGATTTTTTTTTTTAATCTTGTTTGGGAGGGATAAACAGAGAGCTCACCACTTTAGGACTCACAGGAGTGTTAGAGACATCTGCAAAAAGCATTTGTATTTCCTTCCCCTGAACTGACTGCAGAGAGCTGCTCTGGGCTCCCATAGGGGCTGTGCAATCCATTATAAATTGCTTGACTAAAAGAAGGGTACTCTGTTCATGTTCTGCTGCTGCCTAAGGCTCCTCTATTAAAACATCGTGTTCACTGGATCACATTGCCATTCCTTAATTTTTATTAATAAATAAGCATGGCTGTGCTCTTATTTGCATACTTCTGGGTAGATTCTTCTCCCTTTAGTTTTAGAATGATGGAGGGGCAAATGAAAATGTGTGTATTGTGTGAAGGGTGAAAAAGGGAAAAAAGGGAGCAATACAGGGATGCTAAATATTCATAATAAATTATGTAGGAAAGTAAATTTAAGGTATCACTGATTTCAATGCCTGAAATTACATCTTGGGTTGGAAAGGACCTTAAAGATCAACTTATTCAGACCCTCTGCCATGGCAGGGACACCTCCCACTGTCCCAGGTTGCTCCAAGCCCTGTCCATCCTGGCCTTGGGCACTGCCAGGGATCCAGGGGCAGCCACAGCTGCTCTGGGCACCCTGTGCCAGGGCCTGCCCACCCTGCAGGGAGGAATTCCTGTCCAATATCCCATCCAGCCCTGCCCTCTGGCAGTTTGAAGCCATTCCCCTGTGCCTTGTCCCTAGCTGTTCCTGTAAATCCTTCTGTGAGCAATCTTTCTCCAGAGACACAGAACAGCAGCAGAGATGGGCAGCAGTTTTCTCCCAGGTCAGGATTTGTTTCCAATTTCTCTTCTCTGACCCTTGCTTGCCCTTTGTGCTCTGCACTGCCTGCACTCCATGCTGCTCTCCTCTGTCCAGTTCAGTTGGATTTCCTGTGGAGGAAGATGCTCCTGAGGTGTTACAAAGGTAAAAGAGTAAAATACTGCATTTGGTTATCAATAGGAGGGGATGGGGTCTTTTGTTGCTGTCCTGTGTGGCTTTTAAGCCTTTATCAGTCACAGTGGACAGGTATTTTGTTGAATTGTATTTCCATCACTGATGACCTCCTTATTTTCCACAGTGATGTTTTGTCCCCACTGTACAAGATAGCTGTTTAATTTGTGAGCTCTCTAACTACAGCCTGTGTGGAGAGTACATTTTTAGAGCAGCCTGTGATAAACTAACTGATAATAAAAGAACCTTGGATCTAGATTAAAAAAAAAAGGAACAAACCTGTAGGAGCCCTCCAAAGGAAGAGGTTAATGGGTTCCAAGGAAGAAATGAACTGAAAAGTGTTGTTATTCACTTGTACCCAGTTTGATTTCTTTGATCAGGCTGAGTAATGACTGGAGGCACTTGCCCTGTCCCTATCATTATAATATGCAATAAAATGAAATGCTGAGGACTCTCTACATTAGCTGAGGAATATAATTGACCATTTGCTTACAGATTCATGGCCTGGTGCTCATTTCAGAGAAGAAGTAAATAAATAGGAGAGTTAGTTTTATTTTAAGAGTTCAGATATACATAAAATGAAGCATCAGCTTGCACAAAACTCCCTCAGCTTCATCTGAAACTCTGAAGGACTGATGTCAGCTGTTTGGAGCTATGGAAAAGGAGGGAGCATCCTGAAAATGATCAAATATAATTTATACATATTCTTAAAAAAAAGCTGTCATGAGTTGAGTAGTGGGCTGTTTTTCAAGGAAACAGAACATCCCATAACTCTCCTTGAGAATTGTGAGAATTTATTTAAGATGAGGAATTAGGTGCTGAGCTTTTAATATCTTATTTTCATAAACATGTCACTGAACATGTCCATAAAAAAAACCCAAGCAACTGCTACCCACTTCATCTTCTACTAGGGAAAAAAAAAAATTCTGTCACTCTGTCTCAGAGATAGTTACTTATTTGGAATTTTGTTTTAGTTTGATTAGCAAAACAGTTTGGAATGTCATGCACTGGTATTTCACTGACACCAATATAGTTCAGGAATCCCTGAAAAAGGGAGATTAGGGATAAAGTGAGAGAAAATCCTGAATGTCTCAAGCCAACTTAATGCTTTTGTCTGTGTGTTAGTGATGGAGAGCCTTCCTTTAGGTCTGATGTCACTCAGAACATGGAGTAAATGGATTAAAAGTTAATTACTCCTATGAAAGCAGAGTCTTCAGCAAACATAAGAAGTGCATATGTACTATTTGCAGAAAAAAACACTTCTTCCTTGGTTTTTATTTACAATCTCCACATCACTAATTTAAAAAATAGAAAGCAACTCCACTAGAAAGTGTGTAAGATGCAGGTTTGTTGCTTGGACAGGATATCAGACTGTTGTCCACATTCATAGGTGCTTAAATGTTTGTGTGTAATGATACCCACAGTGCTGCTGGCTGCTGGGCATTTTATCTTTGTCAGGACAGGAGCAATAAATAACACATACATTAGGTTTACTGAAGAGCCCCTCCTTGCATTCTGAGGAAAGATGTGGAGCCTTTGCAGAAAAGCTGTCTCTGTCCATTTTCCAGCTGATGTCCTGGCTCCCAGTGCTCATGTCAGGTTGTATCCATCCCAGCAGAGGCACCTCCAAGAAAGAAACCATTAAATGCCCTTTCTGTGCACAGGGGGTTCTCATTTTAGAGTCACAGGCTGATGGCAGGGCGTGTGTGTTCTAGCACAGGGCAGGGATGGAACAAGTGGCTGGAAGGAAAATGCAAACAGAGCTGCCAGGGATGTGATCCCTTGATAGGCAAGAGCAGAGGTGATGGGGAAATTTTTGTTCCTCTTCATTCAGGACACCTGAACCCAACCATTCTAGTGTCCTTCTTGTCTGGGATTCTTGTGTGCATGACTTATCTCCCCTTTGAACTGAGGAGAAGAAACTGCAGAACAGATCATGTTAAGGAAACTCACTATGCTAAAGAACCTCCCCAGTATTTTTTCAAATAGATTCATGCCCATCCTTCCCCTTGTATTAAGGTCAGTTTATATTAAGCTGATTTGGGCAGTTCCTCAAGCAGCTGCTGTAGAGATCTTGCTTGTAAACTTCAGAGAGTGCCAAAAATATTATTTCTAAGCATTAAAACCTGCATCATTCAGGAATTATACCCACTAAAGCTAAATGTTAAGTATCTCCTAAGATAGTTCTGGTGGTGTCAGCAAGAAGCTACTGCAGCAAGATTTGGAGTCCCCAAGCATGATTGGGATTCAAACTCTACTTTTAGTGTTGAGTTCTCACCTTGGCAGCTGAGCAGGACTCTCAGTTTCCCTCCCTGGATGAGGAGATTGATCAGCAATTACAGGAGCTGGAGTATGGACCACCACAACAGTTAAATCCTGATTTTCATCATTGATCAGCAATTATAGGAGCTGGAGTAGGGACCACCACAATATTTAAATCCTGATTTTCATCATTGATCAGCAATTATAGGAGCTGGAGTAGGGACCACCACAATATTTAAATCCTGATTTTCATCAGAGGACTGAGGTAATGCTGGGGAATTGTTGGCAAAACCATCATTTCATAACCAAAGTACAACTTGAGCCACATAAATCCTGCTTGGGATGAAATGGAGGGAGCTTTGTCAAGCTGCATTTTGGTGTTTTGAAGGTATTAGATTCTGTCACAGTTGTGGGAAATTCTAATAAATAGTAATATTAGAATACACGGGGTCTCTCTTTAAATCATAAATCAAACTGCAGTTTTTTCTTTATTGTGTCTCTGTTTAAGCAAAATATTTTAGCCTCTGTTATGAATCTGAATGGGAGAAATAAACAGTCTGCTTTCAGGCTTCCAATATTAATATAGATTGTCTCCCAATTTATTTATCCTGCTGTTGTGCTACTGAAAATGTCTTTTTTGAAATGCATATTGCATTCTGTCATTTTGGGACCGGAGCTGGATTTGTCATGTGGTGAATCTGGATTTTCAGCAGTGAGAGTTCTACCCCACTGTCAGGCCAGGGGAACTGACAGCTCTGGCCCTACCTGCATAAATCATGGCACAGCTCAGCTTGACTTTGTGCTGCTGACAGCTCTGAGCAGCTCTGCCTTTCAGCTGGGGAGCGTGGAAGCCAGACTCAAAGCCAAGTCATACAAAAAATACAAATAAAATGGGTTTGCTTCCTTTTTATGATGGGTTAGAGAGGTGCAAAGGCAATTTTAGAATTGGGAAAATGCACAGAGTGTGCTGTAGGAGACAAAATATTAAAAATGTATTGAGGGGTGAACATTCTAATGTGATGGTTGGTTGTGGGGTATAAGAAGTGGGGAAAATATGGTTTAATTTAGAAGAATCTTAGAAAAGCTGTCTGGAAAAAGAAAAGACTGAAGTAGGAGCCCAGGCTGATGTGCAGAGGATCCAAGTTGACAGGCACTGTCCCAGGCTAAGTACAAGTGGACAGGACCTTTTTAATACATCAAATTGAGGAAAGCCAGGAAAGTTCCTTTTACTGAGGACCTTTGCCAAGAGAGGGAGGAGAAAACCTTACAGGCTGAATATTTGGGAGGCTTTGGAGGTCTCATTTCCAAGTCTGGATCTGTGCAGATTTCCTGTGAATGTCTTTTCTGTGCAAGGCTTCATTTCTCCCAATTCCAAGAGGCTGATAACAATACCTGCATGACAAAGATCCTGGGACAGCAGAATTTTTGCACTCTGTGCAGAAGAGCTCTGGGCAGGTCTGGCTGCTTTCAAGGAAGGAGAAACAAGCACTATCTGATCTGCAGAGTCATTTTATTGCTCCTCCTATGCAGACTCAGTGAAAGAGGTGCCCACTGACCTATTTCACCAAGAGGAGTGAGCCAGGTCAGCTCCTGAGATCTGATCAGAGTCCTGCTGGTAGCAGTGAATGAAGTCCAAATTCATGCTAGCATCATCTCCATCAGCACCTCGAAAGCTGTGCACAGAGCAAAAATACTGCAGCTGCTTGTGTCTGTTGCAGAAAGGTTTTCTCCAGAAAAAGCTTGGAGATGGGGAGAGGATGGAGTAAGGGGGATCATCCAGGGAAATGACCCAGCCTAAACAAACAGGACTAGGAGGAGGCCATAGGAGTCAGATCTCACTGTAATTACTGGGAAAAGCAGTAGGAGATTTTCAGTGTTTTGTGTGGTTTGGGTTGGTTTTTTATCTTTCTGAGGAAATGGTCATTTGGGGTGCTGGCTTCCATATCCTTTTCTTTGGTAATGTTTCAGTGTTCTCGTGCAAGTAGAAACTGAAAAGCAATTCTGAGCAACTTGGAGGAGAGAGCCCTGACGTTATTTCTACCCTGGTTAAATGCACAGAGAGAATTTTCTGTGCACAGCATGTGTTAGTCAGGATTTAACAGAGTATGGAATTCTGGTCATTTGCCTTGTCACTAGAATTGAGATTTCTTGGCTTTGCTCCTGGCCTCCTTCAGTTTCCTCACCTCATTTTGCTTGATAACCTGCCTTACCACAAATCTTTAAATGTCTTCACAGAAAGTTTTTGTGTTTTGAGGGGTTTAGGTGGAAGATATTGCATGCTGCACTTAGCAGTTGAGTCCCTTCAGCAGACACACTTCAGAAATCACAGTTCCCATCTTTGTCCTTATTTTCCCACTCACAAACTTTTTTCTTTATTTTTTTCTTATTTCTTTTTTTTTTCTTTTTCCTTCTTTCACAGTTGAAACATGTCTATTTTCAATGCAGCCACTTATAATAAACAACAGGTGTTGTGGGTGTTTCCAGGCACATACAGCAATGCACATAATCCACTGCTGGACTGCAGGGAGAGCTATTTCTGCCATCAGCAGAGTGTGGAGCCTTGGCTCACACACTGAATTCTGGCAAACTTTGCTCTGTTAAGTGCAAGTGGGATTTTATTCATTGTGCAGTCTCCAAATAAATATATGTGCCTGTCCAAATGTATTGTTGAATTCTTCAGAGGGGAAGAGCTTAGATTGGGAAACTTGCCATTTTTTCTCTAATTAGGAAACAAACAGAACAAACAGGCACCTGTATAATTAAAACCTTTATTTATCCAAAAGAATTTTTTTTAAAAAAGCTGTGATTAATGTCCATGTCCTTTGGAGTTCAGTGTAGGTGTGGAGCTTCTTCTTTCCTCAACTCTAAAACATGAAGGTGTCAGTATAAGGTGATTAAATCTAATCTGCTACCAATGGCATTGCTGCCCAGGATTTAACCTTCCAGCTGATAAAAGCCTCAGCCTCGGGTAAATGCTGGAAGAATTTTAGTATTTGGGGTTGCTTGTGGTGTAAATTAGGGAGGAATAGCTTGTGGTTTCAATGTTTTGGATTGTGACAATTGGTGGCTCTGGGCACTGGGTATGGGCTGGTTAAAATGTCTCACAGGGTGGTTTAGAAGGTGGATCTTCCTGCCTCTTCCCCTACAAACTACTGAGCATATTATCATATTTTGTCCATTATAATTGACAGAAATTGGGGTTTCCACTGGTGAGTGAAGGGATTTGTTCTGAGCTGACTGAAATTTAAAATAGCCAAAAATCATGGATGTGACTGTACCCATGTGCAGGGGTAGCTTCTCCTTCCACTGTGCTTTGTGTTTTATTCACTCCTCTCACATCAAACTGCAAATGCCCACATTCTAATTCACTGTGTACATCACATATTTCACAAGGCCTGTATTTATTAGTGTTGTTGAGGTTTTACATTGCTTAGCTATTTAGTGCTCTATATATGTTGGAGGTTTGATGTTTCTCTTGTTCTCCCTCTCTTTCCCCCCAGTTTCCCAGTATGTGCCAGAAGTTCCTTAATGTGTTGATTCAAACTGGTTATATTTTCAAATGTGACTTTTTCTGCTTTTGTTTTCTTCATGAATAAAAGAAATTCTCATTACATTCTTCTTGTGGTGAGTGTGTGTGTGTGTCTCTATAAAAAATAGTCTTTGAAATGTGAGTTGAACAATTTCTTCATAACTGATTTAACTTGTAAATTTATGGAAGTCTCATCAGAAATTCTAAGGACGTTCCTTGGGCCTGGCATCTTACAAGTGATCTGTTGAGATGGCAGTCTGAAGTATTTGAGGAGTTGTAGCACTTTCACTACTCAGGAAGAATTAGTGCAAGAGGAAGTCAAGAGTATATCCTTGGAAGAAATTCCTGTTTCCATTGAAAAGGTTCTTTAAGAGCCAAGAGGGTCAGAAAAAGGGAAGGCACCGTTTTGAACTCGCATCTTTTCAGTGGTACATAGGATCAGCATACAGAAAAATTATTGACAATTTGTCCATATCCTCTTTGTCTGATTAAACAGGATTTTTTTAACCTCATTCACCAGGTAACTACCCTGAACTTGGGATAATGCAGCTTGTATGAAGTGCTAGAACCACATGCTGCTCCTGCTGTTTTAACCATCCCAGCCAGTCAGCAATTTTTCCTTGAAAGGAGAAACTAATGGCAAATAATTAGCATCCAATTTCCTTCTCCTCCTTGTTGCTCTGGCCATGGTGACAGCTCTGCTTTCCTTGGGGCTTCTGACAGTCAGCTGTGGTTTCTCAGCCTGAATTTGGGAACTTGAGATTAGTCTTAATCACTGCCAGGTCTTACCCAGAGAGAACAGGCAGTGGTCAAACACTGATTACTGGTGTGGAGCAAGGCTTAATGAGAGAAGTGTTTCTTTTTTTAGGGATTGAGGGTCCTTTTTGGAGTGGGGTATGACACAAAAATACTGCCCTGCTTGTCTGAGTGTGTGCACAGCCTCTGTGGCTGCCCACGAGGAGAACCTGGGTCAGGGGAGCTCACAAATCATCAGGGAGGGAAGGAAAGGAAAGGAGAAAGGAGGAAAAGGCTCAGTCTGACTCAGAGCCTTGTGTTGCATTTGCAGCTGCTCCAGGTCACCAACTCTGTTTTCTTTGCTCTTGGCTTGTCATTTTTTATTTTAAGATTACCTTGAGGTTTAGTTGAGCAGTAGGGCAAGCCTGACTTAGCAGACTTTTAATGAAATCATTGTTTAGCCAAAAAAAAGATGTGTCTGGCTTTGTGTTCATTTAGATTAACTCTGCCCATTCTGGAGGTGCTCATGGTTTACTCTCTGTGCATATCCCAGGGATGATGACTGCTTAGAACATTGGTAATTCTCCCAAGGCTTGATCCAAAGCTAATTGAGGTCAGTGTACAATCTCCTGTTGCCTTGATTGAAGCTTGGATCAATTTTTAGTGTTGCCAAATTTATGAAGCACTGCATGAATTTTGAACACTTTCTCAATGCTAAGTAAAAGCAGATTAGGGTGGTGAATGTATCTTTTGAAAAACATATGCAAATGTTATATATAGATGTGGACTTGTTCTGAAAGCATGAAAGCATGCAGGAATTGGTGTGTTCTGTTGTTACCTTTGGATATTTTCTTCTTCTAGAGCTGATTCTACATATTTCAGAGGTTTTGGTGGTTTGTGCCTTAGTATTTAGTGTATAATCTATACAATACTTAGGTTTCATATTAGTTACTCAGTTTTCTACTGATCAGCAGATAACTTATCCTGGAACTTTTTTATGGACTTTTGACAGAACTGTCTATCACACAGAAACTTTGTTACTTCTGCTAATAAAAGCACACAGCTCTTCATTCTTTGACACACAATCCTCTTTGGGTCAATTCCACTTTATTTTGTACCCTGACATCTTAGATATTTCCTGAGCTTTTGAAACCCTTTATTGGAGTCCCAGAGGATAAAACTGGGGAGTGAAGTGATAATTTTCTGATTGTCTTTTGTGTGAAATACCACTGCAGACCTTATCCAAGCTGTATAAAACCTTGATCAAAACATGGTTGTGGTGCCCAAATACACAGAGATGCAGAAATGTTTCCAGATTTGTCAAATGCTTTTCTCTGTGTTGGCCACTGCTTTTTACTGTGCCTTGATGTCTCTCTGCTCTCATTTTGCAGTGTCCCACGTCTCATTGTTTGTTTACTGCAAAATGTGTTTGGAGCTGATTTGGCACATCTTTAATTTACAGCAGGGATGTGCTTAAGGGGAGGCTATAATGCAAACTTTCTGTATGTTTACAAAATTAAAGGAAAATAATCGTTTTGAACATATTGCATCTGCTGCTGTTTTATGGGTGTGTTATAACAATTTTATGCAGCTCCATTTAACATGGAGCTAAAA
This sequence comes from Peucedramus taeniatus, assembly GCA_013400575.1. Classification (NCBI taxonomy): domain Eukaryota; kingdom Metazoa; phylum Chordata; class Aves; order Passeriformes; family Fringillidae; genus Peucedramus; species Peucedramus taeniatus. The sequence continues at coordinate 144,651 of WBNO01006766.1, forward strand.
CTGAGAACACAGTTTATTAATTTAGCAGGTTGAACTTTAAAGGGATTTTTGTTCTGCTGCACAAAAGGCATTGTAAACAAGAACTTAAGGCAGCAAAATAATAAAGTTAAACAAGGTAATCATAAATTATCCCTACTCAGGAGAAACAAGTCCACTGTTCCTTCTTAGAGGAAAAAAATGAAGACAAAAGAGGCAAACTTAAATATGTTGTGAAAACTAATAGGAACACATTCATATTTGCAGTTCTTATGAGAAACAGGTTTGGGTTTTTTTTCATGTTTGAGTACAACTGTCTATACTTGTAACATGAGGCAGTTTAATAAGCTTAAGATTATTCTGTGCAGTATTAAAAATGAGGCTGCTTTAACAAAAATGTATTGATAATCTGCACTGGAGGAAAACTCCTTTGCATCCAAGCAGTGGCTAACAGGTTTTTCTGACCTGTCAGCTGGTTTTTGTTATTGGATCCAGAAGCAGGTCAGAGCTGAGGAAGATTTCAGTGAGCTGCAGCTCAGGCAGAGTTTATTTTGGTCACCCTGGGCTCCACAGATCCAAGGTTTGCACTGTCAGGCAGGGCCTCAAACCTTCCCAAGCCCAGCTTGTCTGAGAAGAGATTTTGAAATGCAATTTCTGTTATGGAAACACAACTTTCCCATGTGGTAAATGCTTATTTACTTCAGAAATGGGATAAATACTGCAGTGAGTCACTGCATCAAATGACACTAATTGAAACTAAATGTGTGTTAGTTCAGATCAGCTCTCCTTGAGGTGTAAGGAAGGGACTGGAAGAGGGGAAATGGAGCCATGGCAGGTTGGAGGAGAGGGATGGAGGATTACTCCCTGGCCTGATCCTCCCTGGAATTCACAGGAAGAGAACAGGAGTGAAAAGAAAGAGACCCTAATCCTAACATACATGAGAGCCTAATCCCAAAGTAGGTCTGAGCTGTGTGTAGAGGTGTGGGTTTTGTGATTGGCAGTGGACTGAGAGGGTGACGTGTCAGAGGTAAAGCCCAGCAGTCAGATTCAGGTGAAGGAAGGATATAGAGATATTTAAGCACTACTTGTTCTGATGAACAGGGGCCAAGCTGACAACAGCAGAATTTCCATTTATAATGGAATGGATGCTCCTCATGACTGAGCTGTGACAGGAGACAAAAGACAACCTTGTAGGATGTGAGGTTCTATTCCACTTTGAGCTGCCATCCGTTTTGCAGAATAATCCCTGAAGTTAATTTGCATTCCTGATTCTTCACTGAAACCTCTTTAGACACCTTGGACCATAAGTTGTGCTGTAGGTTTCTCCATGCATAGTTCATCTAAAACATTTTACTATGAAAAAGAATAATCTCTTCAACAGAGATTACCAAAGGGGGTAGGTTCTATAAAAAGTCAACACTGCCTTCTGAAATAGAGCAGTATCTCATCTGTTTTTCATCTGTGAATTTAGAGTCTTATTTTCTGCCTTTGTCCTTCACTCCATATCTCTATTCCAAAGATCCAACAAAAATACTAATACTCCCTGGCAGCATAAGCAGGTCACAACTCAAATGAGCTCTGAATATTGTTCCCAAGGGAACCAAGAACTATGTCACACTTGCTTAATTTCAACATACATATATTCAGAAATTTGGAGAGTGAGGGTATGCATTGAAAGTTAGATTCTTAATGTAATCAAATATGATGAAATATTTTATTATGTGACAGCTCAGCTTGAAAGGGAAAATCATATTTTTTTCTTCCCATTACTTATTTACGGATGGGGGGCAGAACTAAAAAAGCTGTGAAAATGTAATACTATTAAAATCTAAATATTCAATACTGGATGAAAATAAGAAAGGACTATAAACTTTTGTTTTGAGCACAGGGTGGATGGTTTCTGAAATATGATTGCAGGTTCTAGAGAAAAAGGCCTGTAGAAATGAATTTTCCTGTCTGTAACAGTAAAAGGGGCTCATAAATGATCTTTATGTTAAGTGGATGCTAATGAGAAATGCTGTTTAATGGTGGGATTTCAAAAATGGATCTGCACCTTGCCGTGCACCCAAACAGAAACATTACAGAAAGTTTCATGGCCACAAAAACAAAGCCATGCATGTAGTTGCCTAGGGCAACAGGATGGTTTTTCTGACTAATTTGGCTGCATTAGAGCTCTGGAGAGAGGAGCTGCTGCTGCTGCACAGCAGGAAAGGTCAGCACATAGGGGAGCAGGCTCATTGCAGTGTGGGCTGTGCTCCTGGAGGAGCAGCTCCATCCATCCCTCTCTCCATCCCTCTCTCTCCATCCCTCCATCCCTCTCTCTCTCCATCCCTTTCTCTCCATCCCTCTCTCCCTCCATCCCTCTCTCCCTCCATCCCTCTCTCCCTCCATCCCTCTCTCCCTCCATCCCTCTCTCCCTCCATC
>WBNO01006766.1:147249-280184 GCA_013400575.1 Peucedramus taeniatus
CTCCATCCCTCTCTCCCTCCATCCCTCTCTCCATCCCTCTCTCCATCCCTCTCTCTCCATCCCTCCCTCTCTCCATCCCTCTCTCCATCCCTCCCTCTCTCTCTCCATCCCTCTCTCCATCCCTCCCCTCAGCCCTGCCTGTCCCATCCTCTCACTGCCCTTCCCTGACTAAACTCACCCCTCTGCTCTCGGAGCAGCAAATCTCAGTTTTTCCCATTCTCTGAAAAGTTTGTATCCCTGGCAGGGAGGGCCTGTTCCAGGGGTGTTTGTTACACAATTACCACTCTTTAATTGTGTGTTCTGCAGTCACAGTGCCTGTGAACGGGGTCATTGCTGTTGTACACCTGAAACTGCTCTGACTTCCTTGAGCACTGATTCCCTGAGCTGATGTGCTGCTTTTGTGCTGCATGTTTGATTTATAAACCAGTGGGGTTTTTCTTCTGTTCCCTACCTGCTTGGAAAGCTCTCTGGGGGACGGGCAGGGAAGAAATAAATACAAGAGTCTGATAGCTGAATAACTGGTACTGAGGTATGTAAAAAGTTCAGTAATTAAAGAAAGCCATTTCCCAATACAACCCTCTGCATGTGTAAGGAGAGAGAAGAAGAATTGGTAAAAAACAGCAAGAAGAAATCAGTGGTTCTTAGAGCTCTGCACAGAGGTGATGTGAGCTGGTATTGTTCATTACCCTGTCCTAGCAGTGGAGCAGAATCTGGTGCAAACCTCTGTCCTACACTGTGCCTCACACTCAGTGATGAGGAACACTCTGCTGACTTCTGTGGTTTGTTTCCATCAGGTAAAAGTCTCAAAATGCCTTCTGCATTAGTTCACAGTGTCAACAGCATAGAAAATTATCCATTAAAAAGCAGCGTGCCCAGGTACATGTGGTTTCTTAGGTACCAGTGGAAAAGCAAATGTCTCCCACTGGTTCAGATAAAATTTCTTGAAGTTTATTTAAACAGTTTGAAACAGAGCTTATCTCATTAAAACTGGGGAAGTTGAAAGGTTTGTGATGTGTCATTTACTATGCATGGAAATTATTTTGGTGAAAAAGCTGCTGGGCAGCAGCAGGGCCCCTCAAAAGAGGCTGTGAAAGGAAGAATGGAGCAATCACTGCTTGCTCAAAATGAGGATATTAACTGCAATATTAACAGGGATACCTGAATCCAGTTTATCCTACTGCCTTCCCACTTTGATTGTCTGCATGGTCCTTTCCTATTTCCTGTGCTTGAAAAAGCTTCAACCCACCAAAGTTGTACCCTAGAGTAGAGAATTTGTAAAATATATTTCCTTTTACACCAAATTTATTCTATTATATTCTCAGGGTTTTTTTACTAGATAATTTCTATGTTTTTTTATTTTGTTGGGGTTTTTTAGGGGGTGGTTGGGTTTTGGGTTTTGTTAGTGTGGGGGTTTTTTTGGTCAGAATATGAGAAATCTGTTCCTGGATTGTTAAGCAAATACTTTATCTAATGCTTTCCAGAAGTATTTGAACTTTGAAAGATGTATTCACTGCCCTTTTAAAAGATGCTCAGCAAGCTTTTGTAGAACATAAAGGAAAGGAAAATGTTCGTGTGTGCCCTTATCTTGCTCTTATTGAGCATGCCATCTTTCATGGGAGTAGCCTTAACTATAAAAGAATTATGGGAGAGGGCTCTAAACAGAGCTTTGGAGATCACTGATTTCTATTGTTTTATTCCTCTTACAAAGTATCTGTTCAAGCACCTGGCTATTAATGCACACTGAATTCAATGTAATTAACACTTGTTTAAAAAAAATCTTAGCTTTTTTCTTTACTGCTCCTAAAAATTGTGGTTTTAATCCCTGTTCTGGTTTTCAACCATGAATAAATAAATATCAATATTTATTTGATTACTGCCTGTGCCCATGAAACAGGTTTTGAAAGGAATATTGTTAACTCAGCAGATCCTCACTGTCTCCCTTTTGAGATTCTCTGCATATTCTGTTATCTTCAGCCAGTGTCTAATGAATTGTACTGAGCATACTTTTCAAATGGGTCATTATTTTCCTTCTTTTTAGAGGAGTCCTAAACTGCAGCTTTAGATGGCTTTCTTGACCATTTTTTTTCCTTCTTTTTTGGAGTCCTCAGGATGAATTTTCTACTGCCAGTTGGGGAGATCTGTAAAACTGTCCAGAGTTATTAAGAGTTGAATCAGTATAATAAACTGTAAGTTTGATTTTCACCTAGTGACAGTGAAGGCATTAAACAAAGATATTTCTCAATATCACATCCTGTGAACTTCCAGCTTCCCTCTGCAGGCCAAGATGTGGAAATATTGTTATTGACCAGAACCAATTATAAATACACACAATGCTCTGCACTGCACAGAGAAAGGGAGCTGGGGTGGGAGGGAAGAAATTCTCTCTTAGTCTTTAACTCAGTAGTAGTGAGTAGTAGCTCACACCAATATAAAGGAAAGTCTCTCATGAAGCACAATCAAATTAATACTGCTGGCAACCAAAAGTGAAGTGCTAATATGCAGGAAAGCACACAGATGTCAGAATTGAACTCTCTTGCTCTCAGTTCTGCATCTCAAAAATAGTTTGTAAGTAATGGATTGTGTTGGTGGGAGAGAAGAGTTTGCCTGCCTTGTGCTGTGAAGATTGTGTAGGGATTTTACAGCTGAAATGGGGTTCTTAAAGTGCAGAGGGGACAGTGACTAACAGGATGTGAAATACACCTTTAAGAACAGAAGAAGATGAACAAATAGAGAAATCAAAAATATTGGAAAGAAGGTAAGAAAGAGAGAGAAAAAGGAGTGGAAGTAAAAATGAAAATGGAAATAACAATCTTGGCTAAACTGAGTGGAAACTTGAACTGGAGTTTTTTAGTCTGCAGCAGAGAGGAGTGAGCTGGCTGGGGCTCTCACAACGAGAGACATGCCACTCACTTGGATGCTGCTTGCATTTCTGGGGAGGTTTTTCCAAAGTTTTTAGAAGCACTCAGTTCACCAATATCCACCAGCAGCAGAAGCTGAGGCAGGAGAAATGTGCTGCCAGCTGTGGGCAGGCACAGCAGGGTCAGAGCCAGGGCAGCAGAGGAGCTGCAGGAGGAGCATCCCTGGCCGGGATTGCTGCTGGGCTTTGCCCTTTGCGGGGCTGGCTCAGCCCTGCCGCGGTGACAGCAGCACTGCAGGCTGTCCCCAGCTCTTGTGGCACTGCTCGGTGCCCCTGGCCGTGGTGGCACAGGCTGGGATTGCAGTTCACAGCTGGAACAATGTTCTCATTGCCCCCTCCCCATCCCTGTCTGCTGCACGCGTCTGAGCCTGGACCAGAACCATAAAAACCACTCCACTAAAGCCTAACCATGGAAAATATTCATTTAAATAATATGGAAAAGTGCTAAATAGCTCCACTTGCTATTTTGTCTACGTAGAAGTGAAAGCTGAAAATATTTTGTTGAGTACTGAGAGCTGGTACTATATGAGCTCTTTTATTGGTTAAAAGTGAATACATGAAAAATGCTTTCTTCTCACACCTTTCATTAATCTGGCTCTGTGTTTTTGCAGACAACACTGAGCATCAGAGAAGCAAGATGCCTACTAAGATTGTATTATAAATTCTCATCATATTTCTTCTTTGCTTTTTATTGCTTCCTTACTTGGCTTGACATTTTCATATGAATAAAGTACAGTACCAACATCGAGTTGTTCTCACACAGGTTTACAAAAAAAAAAAGTCATTTGATAAACATGCTGGAAAGGTGAAAGGAAATGTTGGAAGCCAAGCTACAAATGGAATGGATTTTGCATTTTTTCTTCCCCTGTCTTGTTCTTATTCAGAAACAGATGCAATGGTGAGTTTTGTTAATAGCTCCAATAGCTGCTAATCTAGTGCAAGGTTCCTGATGTATGAGATCAGTTTTCTTCCTGTGCTAAGGTAAAATGAAGAAAATTTCAGTGTGCATACTAATTTTCTTTAAGTGGTGGTGTGATTTTTTTTTTGTTCTTGCCAGCCCTGATTCTGACTCCAGTCACAAGACCAAGTCATTAACTGTTCTGTCCTTGAGAGCAAATCATACACAGAGAATAAATATTAATAAAGAGCTCATAGTTACTCCCATATAAGTTTAGTTAGATTGCATTAGCTTAATTTGAAAAGGCTGTCTCAGGGAGAATCTGCTGTGAATTTGTGCATTTTTCCCATTTCTCTGGTGTTTCAGTCTTGTCTTCCCTTCAGTTCCTGTTACAAAAAACCAGTGTGATAGAAACCAAGGTTACCTTATGGACCAATATCCTGTGGGCCTTCAGAACAGAATTATAAAGATCTTGAATCTGTAAATTTGAATATATTTTATGCAACTCCAGTGAGGATTTTTAGAAGAGCCTGGGGGATAAAAATGTGAATAATCCAAAACACTAATTGAAATGTCATTTGTTTAGAATATATGGTTCAGCTTCTCCTCATCCCTTGGATGAGGAATGTTTTATTTCTGTGTAGTTGTTGTCGTTGTGTGGGGCTCCTTTGTTGGGGTTTTTGTGTGTGGGGAAGCAACGTGAATAAGTTTTTGCAGAAGATGTAACAGGTTCAGCATTACCTGCCAGTTTGTTCTGAAATGAATGTGGGCTACAGAATTTTCTTTGTGCCTGATGCTTTCAGGAGTTCAGAGTTTGAAACTGGTTCAATTGCTAATTGATGATGCATAAAATTGTACTATAAAACACCATATGAATTTCCCTGCAAACATTCAATTAGGATAAAGTGTTTTTCAGAACTTTGCTGTGTAATGAATCTTATGCTGGATTTTCTTAAATCTTAACAGATCTGAACATCTCAGTTGAGTCACATTTTCTAGAAAGTCACAGTTTACTTTGTCATGGGGTACCTTCAGGAGGTGTTGGGGGAATGTGGGCACCTAACAAGGCCCTGTGGGAGAGGAGAAAATACAATTTATGTCCTGTGTGACCCTGAGGTGTCCCAGAACCCCAGGTGTTCTCAGCCAGGTACAGTCTGGGTATTGCAGGGCAAGGTGAACCAAAGCCAGCTCCAGAATGCTCAGTTTTGGGGGGGTTGTGCTCATCCCTAATCTCTCCACAACAGTCCATAACACTGCACAGTATTTTCTGTTAGCTCTGACAAGAACAAGCCTGGGAGGAGCTCATTCCATTGCAGGGCACTGGAAGAGAGTAAGCAAACCTCCAAAGAAGTTGTTTCAGTGGAAAGTATAAAAAGAGAAGTCTCTAATTGAGTTTTATTTGGTTTGGAAGCTTTGCATTTGATTTTTACTCTTAATTTAATGTTGCAGAATGCTGAGAGTTCTAAAGAGTTTCAGTTTAAATTTACCAGTTTCTGTTGTCCTTACTAGGCAATGGTTTAACTAGTGGGAAAAGTCTGCCAAAAACAGGAACAGGGATGGTTGGATTTAACTGAGGGGGGAACAATTGTTCGTGTGCAGAAAAATGTTGAAAATCTTCAAGAAACTTGCACAATCTTGGAAAAAAACATTCATTTAAAAGCTCTGTTTGAAAAGTTCCTGGCCATAGAAAATTTGTTTTTCTTTACCAGCACCAGGAGTATCTCTGAAACCAAATCCCTTCTGAAAGATCTCACGTGGATGCCCATGGAGGTTGTGATCCCGTTCAGGTTTTATGGATAAATTATTACAGCCAAAGCCCTGGGAGGAATTCTGCAATGAAGTCCAGTGTCCATAGTTTAAGAAAAGAAGAAAAGCCCCTGCTGTGAAGCCCTGCAGGACTGCTTGGATGGGGAGCAAAAGACAAGCTTCTTTTTGAGCAGAGGTTTTGTTGACTCTGCAAGATGATAGAAGTAGAAAAAGAAAATAACACTGGAGAGCTCCTGAATATCTTCCTGTAAAAAACTGAAGGATTCCGTAATGAAAGGTGACTTCTCTCAAATTTGGCCATTTCAGTGTTGCTCTGACATTAAACATCCACAAATTGTGCTGAGTGGCAAGCAGAGTTAACAACATATTTAATCAAGACCCAAAATTCTCCTGGTACAGTTGGAATATAAATGTCTGCCCAAAAAAAAGGAAAGAGATTTAATTGTCTCTTCTTATGCAACACAGAACTTGCAGATCAGTATAGAAGGAGAGATGGAATATTAATTTTCCTGCTTGATCTTTTCTACTTTATTGGAATATCTTGTTTAACTTCCAGAAATAGCAAGTGTCTTCAAGAATAAAATACTCCTTCTGTTAACATAGGGCTCATGACAACCTGCTAACCCTGGAAATTTAAGATATGTTATCTAACAGTTGTAAGTGGTGACAGAAGAATATTTCTATTCTGTTTTTTGTCATATGCCAAACACCTCTGAAAGAAAGGGGTATTTCAGTCTTTAGAGCTAAAAACCTCTCACTGAAATTTCTGTTGGAACTTCTGTCAAAGGTTCTAGAATTTACATTTTATCTCTGTGTAGGCTTTTGATTTATTTTTCGGCGTGGATTTATTGATTGACTGATTGATTTGGGGGTGTGGGTGTGATTTGTTTGTTTTTCCCTAGAGCAAATTAATTCCAGAGTTGTTGCCTAAATGCCTGCTCTGGCACAATTGCTTTAGTTCACAGTTTCCTGCATCTGCTGAGGTATCTGAAATGTGATCTCCCATTTGTGGCCATGGAGGGGATCCACTCCTTGTCCTGCTGACCCCTCCTCCTACCCCAGCTGTGTCTTCCTCACACTTCTCTTGTCTTTTCAATGAGAACTTACTGGTTATTGATCAGATGTTCATGATTCAGTCTTAATTTTTTTGTCATTGTCACTGTTTTAGTCCTTCCACTGCCTGTGTTGCCTTAGGAAATCAACTGGGTGGATTTTTTCCTGTACATTTATTTAATGACATTAGATTTGTATGTTCTAATTGCTTTGAATCTCCTCATCAGTCTTTATCATTCTGTGTTATAATTTTATTAGTATCATGCTTATTAAGTTCCTTTTAAATTTTATTTTTCCTTACCCTTTTTTTTTCCCAGCTTTCTCCCCCAGCTTTTACCACTGCACATGATTTGGTCGTTTTCAAAATTTGTCATTTCTGAGGTGACTGTTCTTGTCCTGCCTACTTCTGCCTCTTTTTGATGTCATAATATTGCCAAGCCATTGTTACTGATGCCTCACAGTTTACATTTTAGTGTTTTTTTCACTACTTTGCCTGTGGATCAGTTCATGAGCATTCACAAACCATCAGCAGTGAGACACATGCACACACACACCTCCAGAGCCCAGGAAAATATGTCACTGAAACATTGGCAATATGTTTAATCAGCACTGCAGCCAGGGCTCATCTGAGGAGCAGAAATTGAAGGTCTTCAAGTGAGCAGTAAATTCTGCACTGCAGGATGCTCCTAAAGAACACAAAACACAGCAAATTAAAGGCACCAAACTGAATTTATGGTCGATGTTAATAAATGGAATGGGTGGAAGCTGCTTGGAAATTCAATATCCATAAAAAAGGGGGGTCAGAATGCTCCCTCTGAGCATGAGGTGAGCCATGAGCTCTGTCTGGGCAGCAGTTGGTGGCTTTCATGTGCTCTCTGTCCATTTAGTGCAGTGAATTGGCTACTCATGAGTAAAGTGAGCATGCTAAAAGAGGGGGAATAGTCCTGAATGTTAAATTCACTTTGCTTTTGCTACAGATGATCACTAAACTGGAAATAGTTGGGGGTGCATTGAGGATCTCCCAAGACTGATGGTGTTGCCATCCTATGGATGTCATGGGCAATCAGTGTGAGCACTGGACACAAATGGGGCCTGCTAATCTGATCCTCATGTGAACACACATTTCCATAAACCAAAGGACTGGGGAAAGGGAAAAAACAAAACCCACAGCTAATTCTATGGACAATTTGCTAATTAAAGATCCAACTCAGGCTGCTCCACTGTCTGCTTCATCGCTGTGACCTAATTTGTTCCTGAAAGAAAGACAAACAACTTCCTTCAGGGTGTTGTTTTTTTAGTGACAAAGGATCTCACAATTATATGTGTTCTTCAGAAAAATGAGACATCCAACAGCTCTGGAATATTGCTGTCTAGTTTTTGTGTACCCATCCATCTTCTCCAGGAATTTTATTGGCACACAGATCGATGCAAATTCCTAAACAGATACAGAAAATAAATGAAATACTGAAAGGTTTGCTGCAGTTTTGGGGGAACAGTTCAGCAAACAGGTCTTGGAAGTTTAAGTGTCACAATTTGGCTTCTTTCCAGTGCCAGGAGCACTTCCATTACAAGTTAATTTAGAGGCTTAGCTGCTGAAATAACATCATCATGCTGGGCTTGGGAATTTTCTCCTTCTTCTTATTAGATGTTAGTGATTTTTCAAAAAGCAAACCCACGAAACAGCCTGTCCCACAGATTTATTGTACTTTGTCATGTGTGCTCTCCAAAACAGGGATTTCTGAAGCTTCTTTGCAAGAGCACTTCCACTTCTGCTCCTGCTGAGTCAGCAGCAGTTCAGCCTCTCCGAGGTGTGAATCACAGCTAAATTTTTTATTGACTACAGGTGTTTATTCCTATTTGACCCTAAAGCATATAAAATCCTGCTAGCAATTCAAGGTAATTAACAGTTTTCAATACAAGCACTAATGCAAACATTTGTATGCAGTAATTGGAGCTTCTTCCATGCTCCCCTAACAAACTAAAATGTTCCTGATAGCTGCCATTAGTACTTCCTAACTTTTTAAACCTGAGTGGTGTTGCTATAAATTGTTTAACAAATGCTATTCTGACAAATGTGTTTTGATTTTAGACAAAGAATTCAGTTTTCTTCCTGTGCACTGGGATTGTTTTGGCTGCAAGTGCATGCTCCTGTGGTCTGCATGGGAAATCTGTCAAAGTTTATTTAATTGCTCCTCTTGGTGGGATAATAGGGTCCTCTCTGCATTTTGCCTGGAAGGTTTTGTCCTTTTTTTACTTGAAACAAGTGGCAAATAATCTCACGATCATCAGCATCTACAAAAATCCTTTTGTGAATTTTTTACCGTCCTGTGAAAGAATCAAAGTAAAAGTAAACATGAGCAGCAGAAAGAAATTTACCACAGGAAAACAGACATTAGTTACTATGGAAAAGTATTTCAAGAACCATTTCTGAACACTAAACCTCTATGGTTTTTTCTTCAATACCTGGGGAAGAAAATCTTTGGTCTGATTTAAGGTAGTTCATTCCTGTGTACTGATATAACAGGCAGTGAATTCAGCCTTTCTGTCCTTTCCAGTTAAATCTTTGGTGCAACTTTAATAATCATTTAATGTGAAACAAGAGATCTGTCCATGCTGAATGTAAGCCTTGTGCCCTCATGACACATTCTCTTTTCCACGTTGTACTCTGTGGTTCAGAATTTTATGTTTTTTCCTGAAGACACTCAGCTCAAGCTTGAAATGAGCCCAGCACATCCTGGCCCTCTCCTGGGGCAGATTTGGATCATTTTGACACCAACCATCCTGGCAGGCTGCTCAGCTGAGTCTGATAGCTTTTCACACCAGTTTGGGGTTGTTAATAAAACAACAATTTCAATTTTTTCATATTTTCTCTTAATAACCCTCTGAGAAGAGGATTTTGAGAATACTAGAGCTGGTTGGTTTATTCCTGTTCCTTCATAATGGGTCCATTAGCCAGATCTTGATATGCTTGCTTTCAGTTTTTCATATTCATTTCAGTTGGTGACCCAGACTATTAAGATGTGAAAATACAGTTTCATTAAACTGAAGTATGCATAACTTAAAGGCAAGTTACATTGATGATTAAGTGAATTTGCAAAGGGGAAGAGCTATAAGTTTAATGCAGACCTAATAATACAACATAAAGAGAGGGTGAGAGGGCAAGAGGAGGAATGGCAGGGGTCAGCTTGAGAAAAAAAAGAAAAAAAGAACATTTCCCAAGTTCACTGGTGCAGCAGGAAAAAACAGGTATTTTAAGTGCAAGAGGGTCTTTAAGGAGTATAGGCTATTTCAGAATCTGTAGTTTAACTGATCTCAAGTAGATATCATTTTGACTTTTTTGCAGCAGCTTTGGAACTCACCAGTTAAGTGTGGAGTAACTTTGGAAAGGTTTGCAGGGAAGTTCCCCTGGCTGAGGGGTCTGTGCCTGCAGCCAGCAGTGGAAGCTCCCCTGCTCAGAGCACTGGGGCTGCTTCCAAAAGGGACCTGAGGGAAACTTCTCCCCCTTCCCACTGGAGAGGAGGAGGAGAGCTCAGCTCATCTCTGCAGAGATGGGGAAAGGCTTTTACCAGGGCACAGGAGAAGGCTTTAAACTGAAAGAGAGTGAACTTGGATTGGACAGGAAGAGGGAATTCCTTGGAATGGGGAGGTGAGGCCCTGGCACAGGGTGCCCAGAGCAGCTGGGGCTGCCCCTGCATCCCTGGCAGTGCCCAAGGCCAGGCTGGACAGGGCTTGGAGCACCTGGGACAGTGGGAGGTGTCCCTGCCATGGCACTGGAGGGGCTTTAAAGGCCCTTTCTGTCAAATCATGCCATGATTCTAAGTTAATGCCTTCTGTGATGATGAAGCAAGGCTGGCATTTCTGCTCCTGGCTGAGATTCACTGCTGTTATTTGGTATTTATTTTATTTCCTTTGTGCCACACGTAAAGGGCTGTCTCTTGTTCAGGGCATGACTCCCCCAGTGTGCACCTCCCCAGCTGCTGCTGTGAGCAGGAGTGACTGGAATTCCAGAACTTACCAGGGGCATCACAAATTGCATTGAATCCTAAGAAAAGAATGACAATTTTATTTGCTTAGCTTGAAATTTGATAAGAAAATGACTAGAAATAGTACTGCACTGCTCTATTTAAAATATTAGCTTAGCAACATACCTGGGTGTAAAACCAAACAGAATTTAGTCATTCAAAAAGCATTTAACAGGTCTAATTGGGAAGCAGTATCAAAATGGATTTTTTCAAACTTGTGAGACAGTGTTTATCACAGAGAGCAGAGGAGACAGTCAGCAGGGCATTGATTCTGTCCCACTTCAGCTGTGCCAGGATAATGACGAGTCGATGTTCTAATAAAAAAGTTTGAAAATAAAATGCAAGTGATTGCGAAAGCTGTAAGCATTTAAAATTGTTCTTAATGATGTAGCTACAGTTTCTGTTACTGGAATAGCTCTTGCTGATTTATATTGGTTTCCACTCAGATGGTTGTCTGGTTACAAATGATGTTTTCATCTACACAGAATTAAGGGTTTAGAAATAACTTTTCAGATTAGCCTAATTAAATGTTTATTAATTTTTTAATAACTATCACAACAGCTTGGGTTTTGCCTGAGGTTTTTGAACAAAACGTGCCTCACCCTTTTAAAAAGGTTGGGAAACTGAGGGGAGGAAAGGTTAAATAACTTGTTTAAAGTCATTGAGCACAGAGCTTTAATTTGCTGGCCCATGTTTTGTTCTAGCACACAGTTATAACCCAATCCTGTGATGATAATATTTCATTCAGCTGGAGATAGACTACAGTCTCAGAGAAAAAGTGTTTCTATTTTATTTTTTGGGGAAGTTCACATCCATTTAACAGCTTCTCTTCCTGCTGTCACTTTAAAACATGTGAAAAAACCCTGGATTATTACAGAGGAGGATGAATTTTTGCTTGTGATATTAGACTTTCTCCAGATGTTTTTTATCTCATATTTGATTCTCTTTGCTTTTGCCCAATATTGTAGAAGTCCTTGGTCCTGCTGACTTTTCAAACCAACAGCCAGGTCTTTTTTCCAGTTAGAATTTGTTGAGCACTTGGCATTGTATGCAAGTAGGAGAGCAGAGATGTCTCAGCTCTCATCTGTGACTGTGCTCCTGAGCAAACTTTCGTGGTGGACTTTGTTAGAAGCTGTTTGACAGATTTTATTTTCATGTTTCAGAGGAGGGGACCTGTGTGAGGAGAGGAGCAGAAGTCCCTCAGGATCTAGAGAAAAACTGCTTCTTCCTTCTTCCACATAAAATATGCAGAGAGACCTAAGACTAAACAAAGCTTGAGATCAATCTATTGATCTGTTTTCCATTTCAGACCAGGAAGTGATTAAATCTGGGTTCTCAGAGTTCATTTGAATATTTTATTAGTGTCTTGACAATTTATTTGTATCCTGGATGAAGCAGGCAGATCATTGTTAATGGAGCCCAGTCTGGCTCTGGAGCCTTGCTGGTGATTCCTCCATGACTTTATTCTGGTGTTGCTTGTTTTAATATCCTATCTCTGCCCTTGTAGTGGGATTGTAAGATGACATAGCACTTATCTTATACTCTCTACAAAAAAAAAAAAAAAAAAAAAAAAAAAAAAAAAAAAAAANGAAAAACAAAAGAAAAAAACACACAACCAAAAAACTTTCATTTTTTGGTAGTTTCCCTAGCTGCTTTTTTAGTTTTCTTTTTTTTTTTCCAGGAGACTTTGATTCTGTCACAGACTCTGAGCTTCTATATGCTTAGAAACGTCTTTTTTTTCCTTGGTTAATTGCTTTCTCATGCTTTTTAAACTTTTAATTTCCATCATTCTTTAATCTGCTGTCACTTTGCATATTGTCCCTTCTCCAAGTTATTTTGCCTTAAAAGACACATCCTTTGGGACTAGTGGGCCTTACTTGGACAGGCAATTATTGCCTAGATATGGTGCTAGCTGCAGGCAGATTAGTTCAGGGCTGGGTTCAGAAGCTGTGAAAACCATACCTTAGAAAAAAATGGCCTCAAAAATCAACAGCTTGGGGTTTGGGAACCTAAGAACATTTCCCTTCCCACTGAAAAGGGTTTCTGGATTTAAACAAAACAAAACAAGCAAATAAACAAACTCATCTCTAAAAAAAACTCAGCAGCAGCCAATAAAACAAACCAACCCTGCTTTGGCTGAGCTGGGGAAGCTGCAGAGGAGAAATGTGAGGCCAGGAACTGCCTGCAGAGGAGTGAGGTGCAAGCACTGCACTCAGGGCTGAGCAGGAATTGCCTTCTGGGCCAAAAGGATTTAAAATAATTTTGTTAGAAATATCACATCAGAAATGCTCTTGAGATTAGACTAGAATGTGTTCATAAACCTTTAAAAACAGGGGGAAATTCTCTACCAGTGAGGCTAATTTCTCTAGCTAGGGTTTCACACAGAAGCAAAACTTTTTATAGAAAGACTTTTTATACATAAATGAAAATATATTCTCTGATGTGTAGTCTTTTACAGATCAAAGTTCTTTACTTGCTGCAGCAAGGTGTGCTTGCATTTTTTCCATTTAACACCTAAATATGTCACAGGACTTTGTGTTGTCTTTCCTTTTCACTGCAGTTTATCCAAACTTCAACAGAATCCTTCACCAAGGCACTGAGGCACCTGAAGATGGGTATTAGGGCAGTGTCCTTGCTTTTGTGTAGAAACCCCA
Source organism: Peucedramus taeniatus (assembly GCA_013400575.1). Classification (NCBI taxonomy): domain Eukaryota; kingdom Metazoa; phylum Chordata; class Aves; order Passeriformes; family Fringillidae; genus Peucedramus; species Peucedramus taeniatus. The sequence continues at coordinate 160,561 of WBNO01006766.1, forward strand.
TTCTGCAATTACTCTTTTCTAGCAGAACAGAGAGCAGTCTGTGTGTCAGCCTCAGTTCCAATTAAAAGGAATGCTAATTATCTCCTCCTGATTTCCCTGGCTTCAGACTGGCACGAGGCTCTGGCTTCCTGCTGACCCAGGCAGAGTGATGTTGGCATGCTGGTGCCTCCAGCTTTTAGTCCTGTTCTCTTAAACTGTGTGGGATCTTTTCTCTCTCACCAGTTCAAGTTTTCATGTCTCAAAACTCCAGCTCCTGGAATAAACAGAGTTAAGGCTGAACATCAAGGGATGAGTTAGCTCAACTGCTTGTTTTTAATCCTTACTTTTTGAATTATCTCTTATTTTAGATGGCTGTTTCATGGCTTGGAGTTTGGGCATGGCAATACTGAAAGGATAAACACTGACCTGTGTTCTCACTGTGGTGAAATTCCTCTCACTCGTGGCTGATTTCAGGTTTAGATAAAAAATACTGGACAGGGTTGTGCTTGGTCCACATTTTCATAACTTTCTTGACCCACTAATAGGTAAAGTTTTCATTTTGTGCTACCTTTCTGTGTTAAGACTTTTGTCAATGCCAGTGGTATTTACAGACTGATTTGCCTGACTGTAGCTTTGGTGATTGATTATTTAAGCCCACATAAACTGTTGTATCAAATGAAAGACTATTTTTGACATCCTCAAGATGAGGATGGCCTTGTAGAATAGCTCCAAAGGAAAAGAATCTGGTAATTGAAAAGCTAACAGATCCATAACTTTACTCCATTATTGCCTAAATCATTTTGTAGATATTCAGCACAGTGTCTTTTCAAATCCCTTTGTGAGCTGATTTTCCCAGTGCACAGGATCTTGATGAAAAGAATCAATTAAGCCTGGAAAGCTCCAATGGTATAAATATCCTTAGTAAATAAATTGTTATTGTATTAGATAAAACATGCTGATTTAAAACAGTTGATAAACCCTATCTCTAGTCTGTGGCATATTCTCTGGAAAAACTCCCAGATTTCATGGAATGAATAATGCATGAGTGTCTCTTTCTGTGATTGAGTTGACTTTTGGGGCTGTATCTGAATATTCTGCTGTTTGATTCTGGTTTTTGCTCCCTCCCCGGCGCCTCCCGAGGCAGGGGAGCGTGGCTGGACCCTCTGTGCCTCAGCAGCACACTGCCTGCACAGAGCACAGCATCCCTGGGGGAGCAGGATTCCCCTCTGAGCGTGCAGGGGCATCAAAGGGTGCAGTGAGGAGATCAGGGCTGCAGTGGGATGTTGGTGTGGTTCTGCTCTCAGCTGCCTTGGCAGTGCAGAGATCCCCTCTCCTCCCTGATGCCTTGAGAGGCTGCCCTAGAGCAGAGGCTGGGCAGAGTCCAGAATAAAGCAGGGATTGATTCAAAGGATCTCCTCCATGGATCCACCTTGGGCAGCACAAGAGCCCAGCCAGGGCTGCACCCAAGATGAACCAAAATGGGCCCAAAATGAACCCAAGATGAACCAAAATGGTCCCAAAATGAACCCAAGATGAACCAAAATGGTCCCAAAATGCTCGAGCAGGCACGGGGTCTGTCCCTTGGATCAGTTCTGCTCCATTTGCACCTTGCAGTTCATTGTCCCATTCCAGCTTTAGCCCATGCACTCCCATCCTGCTTGTTTTTCTCTCTCCAGCCCACGTTGTTTGTGCTCTTGGGCTGAGATTTGGATCATTTGTCCTTGGTCCCCAGCTAGAGAAGAAGTTGCTTTGTCTCCCTACTCTGTGCAGAGAGCTCAGCATCCCATAATATGAAGCTCAGAACTACACAGTAAAGCAGCACAGAATGTGAAAAATATAAAGCTAAAACCTACAATAACTGTCTAATTGTAAGTATGTCCTTACCTGCAGTATAGCACAGACATGCCTCCAATATTTCCCAATTATGCTTTATAATTTATTCACTGTGGTCTAAGCCTGCAAGCCACAAATAAAATAATAGAGGATGAAGAAGAAGATGCCAGAAGCAGACTCGGAAGGTCAGAAAGGAAAAAACCTGAACAAACAAAAAGCCCCCATCCCGTTCACCACATCCACATCAGTAATTCCACTTCTGGGAGAAACTGTACAAAAGGCAGGCTGGCTGCTCCCAGGGGAGGAGTTATTCCTGAGGACACGAGTGTGCCAGGTCAGGCCCTGAATCAACAAGGCAGAGACTGTGAAAGACAGTGCAGGAGGAAGGTTAATGAGAAGCACTGGGAAGATGTTTGTTAAAGTGGAAATTGAAGTCACCTCGGGAGAGGAGGAAAGTGAGCTTGGCTCTGCAAGGCAGGGGAGGGTCAGCTGGGGAGGCAGCAGCAGGTCCTGCCTGGGCAGGGCTGCTGACCAGCAGGGCCCCCTCAAACCCCCACTGCTGGCAGCTGACCAGAGTGACCATGGGAGCTGACCAGAGTGACCATGGGAGCTGACCAGAGTGACCATGGGAGCTGGGAGTGATGCCTGCAGTTTCAGCTTCCATGTTTCCCAGACTCTGTCCTGCATTGCTGTGTAACTCCATATAAAGTGTCAGCAGCTCTCCTCACAGCTCAGCCCCACAGAACAATCCTTCTCCAGCCCCAGAACCAAGGACACCACTGCAGCTTCAGCCCAAAAAGTGCAAACAGCAGGGAACTGAGGAGAGCAAACTGGGAGGATGGGACTGAAAAACCTGCAGCTGGAATTGGACAATTAACCCAATATGGAAATGCACCAAAAATTATAAAAGTGTGAAAATTCGTGACCCAGGGCCATCTTGAGTGGAGCCTCGGCCTCTTGCACTGCCCAAGGTGCATCCTGTGAAGGCCTTTTAATAAATCCCCACTTTATTCTTTAACTCTGCTCCAGGCATCACAGGCTCTGTGTCAGGGGCTGTGCATTGCCAGGCACATACTCAGAGACACTGAAGCAATAACAACCTTCTCTTTTCACAGAAAGTGTCAGGGGTTTTGTGTTTGGTTGGGCTTGTTTGGTGGTTTGTGATTGTTTGTTTGTTTGTTTGTTTTTGTTGTTTTGGGGTTTTTTTTTGGGTTTTGGGTTTTGTTTGGAGGTTTGGGGTTTTTTTTGTTTGTTTTTTTTTTTTTTTTTTATTTGCAGCAAAAGGAAAGAATTGGTCATATAAGGTGATCCCACTTAAATAGAAACTTTGGTAAGATCTTCCCACTTATTCTTGCCTTTCAGGATTCTGAAGTTAGAGTAGTATCCTGCCACATCAATTTTTACATCCAATTGATATAGAAACTTTGAATACTCAATATTTGAATATTGATATAGAAACTTTGAATATTGAATTGGTAGTAATATGTATTTTCAACATTTGCACCCCCTGTGCCATAACATATCCTGGAAATGAATTTATTTGTTTTTCTCCCAAGCCCTGTTACTCATTGTGGCAAAGTGACAGAGGACCTGGATGATTCAGTCATATTCACTGCCTTTGTTGCTTATGCCACTTCTTTAAGTGTTTTTTAAAATTATTTTTATTTTTGTGGGGTTTTAGTTCTGTATCTTTAGGAAGGCATGGATCATCAGGCACCTCACCTGTTCCCTTTGAGGAAGGCACTAAGGAGTTAAAATTCCTGTTAGCACAGTTCTTGAGTTTCTTTGGAACACAGAAGCTGGGTCAAGAGGTTGTCTCCTGAAAAAGACAAGTGGCATCAGCTGTTCTACAACAGCTCTGTTCTCTGCCTCTGTGCTGGAATTGATAGAAGCTCTCAGAAGCTGTGAGGGTAGAGAGGATTTGCTGGTTATTCCTCAGCTTTGTCTGCAAGGAAACCCATTCCCTGCCCTTCCTCTTGTTATAAAAAGTTGGGATGTCAGAACTGACAGCCTGGTAAATGCTGGGACAGCGTGTCAGGAAGAGGAAATGTTGTGGAAGAAACAAGGCACAAATAATGCACAGCAGGTCACTCGGTGCAAACAAATGGCAGAGATGGAGAAAACTCTCACACCTGGGGCTTGGGCTGCCTGGCTGGCTTGGTGCTGCTGGTAATGGGAAATAAACAGCTCAGGGCTCCTGGCTTTGCTTCTGAGGGCGGCTGGCTACTGTTAAAATGTTTCAATATTAAAATATTTAAACGTTTAAATCAGATGAGCCCTGCTGTAAGCGTTACCCTTTGAGCTGAGTGTGCTCAGTTTGTGTGGAGGGGCCTCCATCAGCCTGGGGTTGTGTCATGAGCAGACCCAGCTGTGAATTGCTTTGCTGTAAAATAGGAATATTTGGTCAGTTTGGTCTCTTTTCCCAAACTTGATTACTTTTAAGGGTTATGTTTTGGTTTTAATTGCTGCACATTCCCCACATTGCCTTGAATTTATTCCCTCTTTGCCCTCTGAGGCCAAGAATTTTGGACACAGAAAAAAAACTCACCTACCTCAGAATGTTTCTAGAAAGAAATGTCAAATGTCAGCCAAATCCTGAAAAGTGAATGTTTTTCTTAGGTGAAAAGTGAATATTTCCTCGATGACTGTTTTTAATCATTTTTAGGGTGATTTCTCCCTTCACACTCTGCCCATCCTTCTGTTTTCTCTGGGCCTGGCTCTCGAGTTTCCAAAGTGGGAAATGATCCTATAGAATATCCCAGTCCTGCCTGGGAGCAGCTCCTTTCCCTGGTGAGGGGGGATCTGGCACCCAGCCCCTTCTGCAGCCCCCATTCCATGGAAATTCTCCTTTGGAGGGAAAAACAAGTAAGCACTTTCTGAAGGACTGACTGCTGGAAACAGAGCTCTGTTTCTGGAGGGCACACACTGAGAGTTTTTTTCTACTGAAATGCAACATTTTTGTGTCCTGTTTATATCTCTTAACTTACCCAACATCAAAAACAATTACAGCAATTACAAAAGACCTTGACTTTTTCCTTGGGGAAATGCTGTGATAGAAAACTCTGGTTATGTCTTGGGGTTTGTTTCTGTCTCTCTTAAAGCTAATATTTAGCATTTATCCTAGAGGAACAAACTGACAAAAGTGATGGGTATCTCCCCAAAGCCTGTATTTACTGTATCAACTGAATTTAAATTTCATGATTTCGTTTTCCTGGAGTGTTTCTTAGGATCAGCCACTTTAAAAAATCCCTGCTCCTGGTTTGTCACGTATGGGGCAAAAAGAAGAATGATGAAAAGGCAGAGAAGGAGGTCTCCCACAAGAAGCCATCCTCTTCCCACCCAAAGAGCCATTCTCTTGTCAGAAAAGCCATTCTCTTGCAAGAAGGGCCAAAGTGCTTGTTCATTGTTTGGACAAGAACTGTAGCTGTCAGTCACTGTTTGTCAAAATTCTCCTTTCTCTGAAGGGGCCCTGGTTCCTGTGGGCTGCCAGGGAGTGGAACCTCATCTGCAGCATGCAAATAATGAGATAATGGGATTCACTCGACTTCCCCTGAATTGGGGTTGCTGTGCATGATTAGAGGGGAGTTTTCATTACCTTCCTGGGAATTCTGAAGCTGCAGATTGGCATGTTAATAGTAACGTTTTCCTTTTTTTAATGTGCCTTTTTAAGTGATTCCATGTTTAAAATGGTGAAAGAGAAGCTACCATCTTTCAACATCTCACATGGACTCAGTGACTTCAGAGAAAATTCCATTTACTTCACAGTTACAAAGATGATTTTTTTTCCTCTTAAGTTAACGTCTCTCCAAAGGCTGTGTTGAGATCAGGAAAGGGAGCCAGAATTTCTCCAGCCAAATCTCTCCTTGGTTAGACTTCTGGATTTGTACCAAAAACTAAAAGTTGCATTGATTTTGCTTTAGAATTTGATTTTTGCCTAACAACTCTGTTAGTGTGATATCCAGACCAGAGCCTGTCTTTAACTCAGAGCTTGGTTGGATCTAAGAGGGCAGGAGTGGGGAAGGGTCAGGGAATGGCTTGGGCAAATCTCAAGGAAAATGTTCTTGTTTCACACAAATAGCTGTGAATTGGAATGTTCAGAAGGAGGAAATGGAGAGGCAAAGATTTCTTATACTGATTTTTAATCCTGAACAACTTCCTATGAGCACTGAGAATACAAGAGATTACAGAACTGATCTAACACCCCCAGACTAATTTTGGGGCCTTTTTGGGTCTTTGTTCTTGAGGGGACTGTGCAGTGGAAAGAGAACTGAGTATTACAGATGCATGAAATTAGACTTCATGTCCATAAGAAGTTAGGCTTACCTTGTAAATCAAGTGAAATATCAGGTCTGTGATAATTTTTTTCTTGTAATAATAACCCAGCATCTGAGATGGGTACTTCTTTTATGAAGTTGAAATCCAAATAAATATAGTAACCTGTGCCATAAGTGTATAATTACAGAAGATTTGAGAGTTGATTAAAACCGCTCCAGTTACAGAAGCTTCTCACAACATTAATGATTTCTGGCCAATATATTTTGTACAGAATTAATGAGTGTCTAGGGTTATGGGTTTCTTCATTTTGGTTTGGGTCATTAACATACTCATTAACGCTTAAAAAGCAGCTCTTAGCTGCCAGATTTTTTATTTTTGTGAGTTGGAAATCTTCCTTTGCTGAGAGTCCCACACACTGAGTAACTGAGAAATCTTTGGCTGCTGCTGGCTGCACATGAGCTCTTGCCATCTTTCTCCTGTCTCAGCCCTGTGATGAGGCTGATGCTGCAATAAAAGCTCAAGGAATGAACCCCAGCAGTCCCATCCCATGAAAAAACCCCAGACACACTGTGACACATCCTGAGCCTTTGTCCTCTACCATGGTCTCAGAACCCTCAATGGAGAAATACAGATTTAAAAGGGTAGAATAAGGCCCTGTATGAACTACTAAGAACAAAGCCATTGCAAAATGCAAGTTTTAGTCATGACAGGATAATTGGTTTTCAACTTGTGTTGCTTTATGTGGAACTCCAAACAATATTCAGGCTGGGAAATGTTTTGGTTTTTTTTCAGTGAGAGCTTATAGTGTGTTTTTATGGTTTATGGTAAAATGAATATTTATGGCAGTTATGAGACTTCCTATAGATAGTATATTGCTCTGAGAAGAGGCATGGATTTTCAAAATCAATAGAATTAGAGCTTTGTTCTCTTGGGTGAGCCAAGGCCCAAGGGCAGCCTTGTCCCAGCTGGAGTGAGCTGGGTGCTTTGCAGGGAGCAGCTCTGCACTGGGCACCAGAGCTGGATAGAGCTGGGTGCTGCTGGCCTAGGAAATCCAGACTGTTCCCTTCAGATCAAAGTTCACCCTGTTTGATGGGAGACAGACCCTTGAAAATCCCCAGAGGAGAAGACCCACAGCACTGCCTGCACGCAGAAAGGAGCCAGTCTGACTCATTATTTTATGTATTTACAGCCCAATATAGTTTTTCAGGCACCAAGGACAATTTTTTGGTAGCTTTATCAGCAAACTGTGCATCACTTTGTGGTTTAGAGTTGGAAACTATTTCAGTTATCATTTATATCCTTTTCTCCCTCCAAAATAATCATAATACTGCAAAGTTTACTATAGATTTTTCCCCTCTGATATACTGTATGACTCACATTACAGCAAGCTTGAGTGATCACAGATTATTGATTTTTAGTTGTTGATAAAAAATTTCATAATAACAGTATTATCTCTGATATATGATTTTGGAGTGCATTGTCAAGGGAACAGTCTTCAGTTCTGTGTGCTCTTCATTGTGCCCATGGAAAAGCACTGATTTCCTGGGATTAACTGCTGTCATTTGTTTAAGCCTGCTGACAGTGTCAACCTCTTTTACACTAATTTATTTAATTTATTTCCGGGTTGTTTTCTTTGCTAATTTTCCTGAGTGCTGCTTTGTTTGTTACTGAAGAAATAAAATTATTAAACACCCCCAAAAAACATAACAAACTAACATTCTTTTCCACTCATCCCTGAAGCTTCTATGCTGAGCAGGAAAAAATATGCTGCTAAAAATTCAGGGGCAGACTAGATCAATTAAACAGGATAAAGAAGTAAAATAAATGCAACCACATCTGTTTGCACCAGAAAACAAACAGATTATTTAAGAATTTTACGACAGTCAAGAAGAAGGACAAGGAAAAAAGAAGAAAAGGACAAGAAAGAGGGCAGTCATGCTTAGAAAGTTGCCTATTTCCATGATCTTGATTCACTGCCATATTCAAACAGGCATTTAATTCCCTATTTTCAGCTTCAGTTGGGTCATTCCTCATGTTTGAGCTTGTTGAGTTTTTGGAAACAGCTTGTTAACCTCTGGGTATTGTTTCTGTAGGCCCTGGGATGAGAAGCAATAGGTTAGGACAGGACATTTAGTCCCAAGCCTTTGTTTTATGGGTATATCCTGTGAATTCCTCTGGAAACTTTCTCCTGCAGCTGTGCCAGGCCAGGCAGTGTCACAGCACACACAGGCAGAAAAGCTCTGCACAATTTGCATTTTCTTCCCCCATCAGGGCCATCCTAAAACCGTTGTTCATCAATTGTTAGTGCTGCTGAAATGATGAAAATGCAAGTGAGTTTTCACCAGTGAATTTTTCTGCCTTGGTTTGCTAAGTTTGTTTTTATTATCTGGTGGTATATTTTTCACATCCTTCAATTTCAAGTACTACTTTTACTATATTAATTTTCTCTTTCTGGAAGCATTCTCTCCTTGAGGAGTTCTAGAAAGCTCTGCCAAGAGCATGCATGGTCTCAAAGAAATGGTGTTCACAAGTAGACCAAAATCATAAATCATGCCTGAATTCCTGTCATACTGTCATTTCTTGGGTGGTTGTGGTTGTGTCTTGGAACATAACCACCAGCATTTCCATTACAGCTCCACAGGTCTGAATTCTAGTTTTCCATATGGATTGAAGCTGTAGCTAATCCAAACCAAATGATGGTTTTTGGATTGTTGAGCACTTTCTTGGTGCTTTGCTCCTCACCATGACCCCGGTAGCTGCAGCTCTGTAGAATTTATGAGGTGTTCGTGGTAGAATTAAACACCAGGAATGTAGATCCCACTGCTGTGCTGCATAAATGGAGAATTGTTTCCTGTGCATGCAATGCCTGGTATTGCTGCAATGCCTGAACTTTACAGATTGTCACAAATTTCACTTCAACATTACCAAAACAAAGCCACGGGGACTGAAGGCCTGGATTCCCTGAGTGCCAGCCCTGTGACTCCTGCAGGGCCACCTTGCTTTTCTGAACGTGCAAGGCTAGTGGTCAGTTCTAAAGGCTCTTGCTGCACCTGATTTATTGCCATTATTTCTGTGACATCTGTGCGCAGAAACTGTCAGTGCACGAGTTCACCAAAATTACCATGGCAGCACGTGTGGCTTCAGCCATCAGTCAAAAAGTGGCTTCAGCCATCACAGTTGAGTCAAGTGCTGTCTTTTGTTCCCAAAAAAGCTTTGTGTTTGCACTGCAGTCACTTTTTTTTTTTGTTGCAAGAACTCTGCCAGTCCCTGAGAATGACATTTGATTTCTTGTGCTGGTTTGTAACCTCCTCTGGCAGCTGAGGTTCCTGTGAGCACAGCACACACAGAACAACATAAACAGCACATCTAGAGCAATGTAAATATCACATATAGAACAACATGAACTGGTTATACAGAACAGTGTAAACTGCACACACAGAACAACACAAACAGCACATCTAGAGCAATGTAAACTGCATATACAGAACAGTATAAAATGAATATACAGAACAGTATAAACTGCACACACAGAACAATATAAACTGCACATATAGAACAATATAAACAGCACATACAGAACAGTATAAAATGAATATACAGAACAATATAAACAGCACATATAGAACAATATAAACTGCATATACAGAGCAGTATAAACTGCACACACACAGCAATATAAATAGTACATACAGAACAATATAAACTGCTCACAGGCACACTGTGTGACCCTGCTGTGACATTGCTTTTAATTATGTGATCCATGGTGGATAAATGGGGGAAGGTAGCATGTAGAAACATAGCTTGTGTGCTACTTTTGATGTCTTAGAGGCTTGTACCAGAAATATTAAATACCAAGTTTTTAGCAGTTCTGTGTAAATGGAGTAGAATCAGTTCAAGATAGGAACAGTGAACCAGAAGTCGTGGGTTATGTGTTGATTTTTTTATGTGTTGGTTTTTTTTTTTATTTTCCAAGTGATTTCAGGAAGACTCTCATACTTTGTAATTAATTGGCCAACAAGGGAAATCTGACATAGAAATAAATGCAGTTCAAGTAGTCTTTCCTACTAGATAGCATTTGTTGGGAAACCTTTTTTCAGAGACTATTAAAACATGCATGAACAACTACCAATTACTTAGTCCAGAGAGAGTTTTGTACCAAAAAAAAAAAAAAAAAAAGGGAAATTATCATACAATGGTAATAAAAACAGTGAATATGTCACCTAGGGCATGAATGTGTGTGTATGTAATAACTTCAGGCTGTAAGCTGTCTGCCTAATTAAATTCATCAATGTGCTTCTATATCAGTTTAAATAGTTGATTGCAAATTGAGAGAAACTAAACTTTATTTGCATGGAATGCAGAGTTTCAAAGTGACATTGGATCTTTATCCAGAATGTTATTTTCCATTCCTGTGAAGTCTCTCTCTGTGATTTATAAGAGTAAAATACTGATACAGATAGAGAATCAGCTTTTCAGGAAGATGTGCTGTTACCTTTTGTTGTGAGAGGGGGAGTGTCTGCTGGGTAAGCACTGCATGCATCCACAATTCCTGGCTGCTGGAGCTGCTTGTGCTTCAGGACAGAGCAGGAATATCAGGATGGGTTCTGTGACGTGTCTTGGGGGATTCTTGTGGCTGCCATTTGCCACTGAACAGGCTGCCAGGGCAAACAGTGGCTGCTGGGAGGGAGCCAAAAGGTGCTGAAATAAAGAACTTGCTGGTTTTTTTTTTTATTTTACCTTGGGTGGGTGATGAAGTGAAGCTGCTCTCCCTTGCAGCCAGAAATGAAGGCTGAAACAAATGAGGGAAATAAGATGTGCATCTTAAGAGATCTAAGAGAATAAATACACCTCCTTCTCTTTTTTTCCCTTTTCTTTCTCCCCCCTACCTACTGATGTATAATTCTTTCTTCCTGGAAATTATCTTTGCACATCTGAAATGGCAGTGCTTGAGCTGTAGACCAGGCTGCTCCTCTCTGTGTGTTTGCTGGTGTTGATTGACTGTTCAGGGAAAAGGGAGTTGCAGAGGAATGGAATGACAGTGCTGGGTGTCTAATGGTGTGGATTCTAGATGAAAGTGGGAAAGCACACTGGTGTTTCACAACAGAGGTGATAAAAGGAATATAAATTGTGGCTAAAGGATAAAATGTACGCCAGCTTGTAATTAAAGATATATGCAGTGAACATCCTTCAAGCAGAGTTCCCCCAGAGACATCTTTCCTTTACATTAATATTTTCTGATGGCCCTGGATCCTCTTATCTTTCATTCTTACAGTGAAAAGGGCTGTGTGTGTTTTGGGGCTTCATCCCCCCTCTGCCCCAAACTGCTTTCTGAAGCTCCTTCAGCAGCCAGAGTGGCTGTGACAGAATTCAATGCCCTGCCTCTCCTGTTCTGGAAATATGCTGCCAAATTGTCCATAATCAACAAAGATGAGCAGTGCAGAGTTGCCTCATTCCAGTTTTCTGCCATAACCTCTGTTTTCTCCAAATCAATTCTGGTTTTATGATCCCAGACTGCACAGACAACTTTACCCTGAAATAAATGGGAATAATTTGAGGGCTGTTTCTCTGTTCAGATTGAAGATGAGAGCCTGGGCTGAGGCACCATGAATAGCTGAGCATGGAGAGTTGTTTGTTTCCAGCTGGGATGAGCTTTCAGCTCCTGAGCTCCAGCTCCAGCACCCTGCCCAGGGATGGAGCCCCTGCTGGGATCTGCATTTCTGGGTGAGGCACAGAGCAGAAGGATCCAGGAGCAGGGACAGTGAATGTGGAGCTGGGGAAGGCTGCAAAGTGAACAAAAACCCAGGTGGGAACAGTTTGGGGGTTGTGGCAGCAGTTTGGTAGGAGTGTGAGGTCAGGATCACAAAATCCAGAGTGCAGTGGTGCTCTAGATGAAACTGTGAAGGTTTTAAAGCTGCTGGTTTTGGTAATTCCTCCTGTGTAGTCTCCTCCAAATCTGTTTCTCCACATTTGTTGATGAATGGAAGCTCTTGTTCCTCATTTGAAAGTCTTAACGTTGCTTTTCCACAATATTGAGACAGAAGTTGTGCATGAAATATGGTTTTTCAATGCTGTCATTATACAGTGTTTTCTGAGGAAAAACAAAACAAACTCCAAACTACAGCTTGACCCAGAAATCTCTCAAACAACATAAAAATCTTTTGGTTCTATGTGGGCATTTTATCACAATGCATAAAGACATATTGGGTTCATTGGCAACCTTGTCTTGATCAGGAAACTCCAGGGATATATGAGCTTTGTTTCCAGAAAAACTTGGGCAATTTATGCTTCTTTTTACTGAGGTAATGTCTAATTTGTGAGGCTGCATGGGTTAGGTGTGAAATCAGATGAACTTCAGTAGTTCCAGTTACATTACACTGTGGCTAATGCCAAAGACACCCTGTGAAATGAAATTGCTGAATTTCACACAGCACATGTACGTAAGAAAAAAAAGAAAAAGTCCTTGACAGCCAGTAGAGAAAAATCTACATTTCCCTTGTTCTAGTGGCAATAGAATAAAGGATTTCTTTTCAAAGTAGTATTATGTGGATATTAAATAAACCAAACCATTTAATTCTATATTCTAAAGTAGCTTAGTCTCTTGACTGTAAGATTCTGCCAATAAATTCAAACTGGATCAGATACAGCTTGCAGAATCTTTCAGCCACTTTGCTCTCATTACAAAGGCTGATGTAGTATTTCTGAGACTCCATTTTTTGGCTTTAATTAATTTTTTTCCAATTGCAGCATGCTTAAGTTTGTACTGAGCCTGGATATAAACATATTTCCTAAAAATAGGTAGCAGAGAACAAGATTAATGTTTGCCATAGTGCACAGAGTTATTAGAAGTTAATGTTTAAAAATAAGGCTATGTCATGGTGGTTATTTTGGGACTCTGCTCTCTTTTGTTAATCTGTTTTCCCTGAAGTTGTGTAAGGCAGCTGGACTTGAAGAAAAAGGATTGAGGAGTCCTAGGAAATCAATGTGGTTATGTGTAATGTTTTTACTCCTGTTGTAGGTGAATTCTGCACCTTTACGTCAGAATTACCATATTCTGTTCCTGTTTGACTCAGTGCAGTGTCCCCTCTCTGCTGTAGATCCCTGGGAGTGTCACAGAACAGCCACAGCAGGTAAAGGATCACCTGGCTGCTGCTGGGAATAAAACACAGCACAGCTGAGAAACTCACCCTGCCTTTGCTGAGCTTTCCAGCACACCCTAAATCAAATTCCTGAAGGGAGTGGAAACACAAGCTGTGTCCCTTGTCAAGCATTCCTTCCAGAAAGGATATCCAATAAGTGCACAAAAGCATGTGCAGAATTATTGCAAGCCTTCTGGGGCTGCTCCAGCAGAGCTGTTAGTGCTCAAGCACCTTGTTTTTCAGATTGTAAAGCTGCCCCTTTAACTCCCATTTGAAGGACAAGGCTAAGCACAGAAGCTGAAATATCTGCCAGGGTGTTCATGTAGTGCACGTGTGAGTTCTGGGCGGACAAGGTGGGGCTGGGTGAAAAGCCTGAGCAGAAACACGAGCCTGGGATTGTTTACTACAGACAGCTACTGACACTGCTGCTAATCCATCTGGGCTCAGCTCTGACAGGGAAGAGGTTACCTAGAAAAAAACAAACCATCTTTAGCCCCCCAAAGTAAATAAAACCAGCATTTTTTAAAAAAAACAGAGGTGATAAGTTTGTGAGGTAGAATTAAGCTTTATTTGTTCATTCTGTGTAGGTGGAAGGGAGATTGGAATTTTCCTCTGTAAACTTTCGAGTTCAATGGGTTCTTTTCTTATTTTGAATTTAGATTTTTTTTTAAAGGAGAGAGGAAGACATTCAGGCTATTTCCCAACACTATCTATATTTAATTTAGGATTAGCAGTAAAAAACATTAAGTTCACACCTTTTCTCTTTCCCTCTTTGCTTTTCCTGTCACTTCCTTAAGAGTTGTACTGAAGTGCACCTTGAAACATGTTTTATGGCATTAACATCTGTAGGAATTCAGGGATCCTGACATACCCCTGATTTAGATGATGATGATGAGAGATGTGTTTAACCAACGTGCAAAAGAAAAAAGCAGAATGCCAGAACACAAAAAACCCACTGCTGGATGTGTTTGGATGTGTTAAGTGCCAGTGAAGGGAATCAAATGAGAACAGGAACTAAACAGACTCTCTTTTAGTTCTTCTTTTACTGAATTATTATAAATACACTCTGTCAGGTGTGAAATCAGCATTTTTGTTGGAGAAGTAAATAAGGTTGCAGAAAAACACTTATGTGGAAAAGCATCTATGTAGCCTCGGGCTGTTGGAAAAAATATGAGCCAACTCTACTTCATAAAGCCATTTAGTTACAAACGGATTCAGAGAATTTAGGAACGTTTTTCTTACTGTTTTCTGGAGTGGTTTTTGGTAGGTATTTCTTTGTTTGGGTTTTTTAAGTGCTTAGCCGTTTAATTTCTAGTGACTTTGAAATAACAAGTTGAAAACACTGAAAACTCTCTGGAGATGACAAGTATTTTAAAGAGCTATTAAAATATGGGACTTGACATATTTTTTGACATAAATTACAAAATGTAATTTGCCCATTTTCTGACGTTTCTCTGAATGGGAAGATTATTTTTTCTTTCTTTTAAACAGAGTTAAAGGAGAAAAGAACGAGTATATTTTTGGAGAGAGAATGCATAAGGAAACCTGACTTGCAGCAGGGCTGCTGTCTAGTGAGGTGAATGAGTTTGTCCCAGGGATGCCTTTCATGAGAAAGGTGCTCTCATGCTGCTGAGGAGGGGATGCTGGTGCCCTGCTGGGCATTCCCATCTGGAGTTTGCTGCCAGACAAGCTGAGGTTGGGGGTGGAATGCTGTACTTGGGATGTCCAGCCAGCCAGCACAAGAAGCAGAGGATGGTTGATTTCCCATTTGATTTGTTAAGAGAGTTGAAGTGTCTTGGATCCCTGGAGCTCTGGGAAGGTTCTTCATGTGCAGCTGGAATTAAACCTGAGCAGAGGGAGCTGCTTTGCACTCCAGTGTTCAGGGGCTGATAAGCCTCTGCCCTGGCTGTTGATTGCTCCTGGTCAGTGTGGGGTTTGTTAGGCTCATTAAAAGCCATCCTTTCCTTCCCAAAAGTCACTTTTACCCCTTTGATCAGAGCACTGCTATGTCCTGGCCCACTTTCAGCACACGCCTACGAATCTGCTGTTGAACACTTGGGTCTCCTCCTGTCTCTTTAAACTCATCTTTTCAAAGTGCACCAAGGAGAACAGCTTTAACATCAATAGTGAGGAGCAGCTCAGCAGCAGATATAGCCACACAAGTATCTTGTATTGGTTATAAATAAGATTTTAATCATTAAGGCAAAAATCATTTTTCATGTAAAAGATGCTTGAAGAGCTGTGCTATTTTTTAAAATTTCCTCAGTTTAACATCCTATTTATAAAACCTTTTATGCATCTGAAATGACCCTTGGTAAGAGAATCTCACAGTACACCAGTTCAAGCTTTGGTTAATTGTTCCCTGTGTAGGGGGTTTAGATCTTAGTGTCATCCTGATTCTGATTTTAATTGTTCAATAAGAACACATGATTAGCATAATGTTTTTTTCACTCTTTTGAAGTTCAGTGTTTATAACCCTTTTGGTAGCAAGGTTCTGTTGATAACTAATGGAATCAGGATGCTGATTTTTATTTGTGATGTGTGTGCAGTTTGTAATAAGGGATATATAATCTTTGTGGGCTCATGTTGCTGAAGTTGTATTTTTACATTTTATTCAAAAATTATGTGCAATTGAGAATTGGAAGAAATATACACACAGGGAAATGAGGACCTTCATTTCAACCCTTGAGCTTCCATCCAGGTCTCAGTGCATCTTTTAATTTTGGACATGGAAAAAGTTTCCTTCAGTCCTTCTTTCACATGTTCATTTCTGAAATTGTGAGAAGTCCAGCAGAAATTCCTCTGTGCAGTGAATCACTGCTCTGGTACCTAAGAGCAGGGCAGTTGAAGTGATGCAAATATTACATGATCTAATATTCTGGTTGTTCAGGGAGGGAATTACACATTTCTTTTAAGTGAAATTTCAATCAATGTTTTTCCTCTGAACTCAAAACTTTCCTGCTCAAAATGTTCAGCTGCACAAGTTGCTAACAGTGATTAATGATATGTAACCTATTAGTGGGGCTTCCCCCTCAATCTTGGGTTTTTTTTCACACATTTTTGCTGCATGCTTGTGGAAATCAAGGAGGTGACTTTCTTCACTCCTGTAAATAACTTGTGCAGGGAATGAAATCCATTATTTTTAAAACTGGGGCAGTTGTGGGATTGATGTCCCCAGCCACATCTGGGAATTGCAGAAATGGTGGCGAGTCCTTGCTGCTCCTTGATGTGTCTGAGCCAGCAGCACCTGGAGAAGTGAGCTGGGTGCATTCCAAACCACAGCACAGCTAATGCCACAAATCCCTTGGGAGCACACCTCAGGGTGAGGAGGATTTTCATCCTGCTGAGATGAGATTGTGAAGAAGTCCTGCAGTCAGGTGTGGCTGAAATGAGCCCCTCATAGCACAGGGGACAGCACACCTGAGTGCAGGGCGTGCTCAGGGTGGCAGGAGGAGATCCACTCATGGCAAACACCCCTGGGGTGGGGTGGTGGTCACTGTGAAAGCCAGCTGCACCCAGAAACAAAAAGGAGATTACATTTGGAATGAAAAAGCAGGATGGAGGGTCTGCAGAGAAGAGCTACGTGGGAATGTTAGACTCGAACTGAAAGCATCACGCAATTTTCAAAGCTAGCAAGTTGTGTAATGAGGAATGTGTATGCTCTTTGTGAATTGGTATCTCTTAGTTCTAGGGTACTGTAAATAATGTTAATATGAATAACGTAGATAATATTTTACTGGTTGCTAAGGGAACCAGACTCACTGGGTTTCTTTTTTGTTGTTACGGTGAAAATTGGTGAGGATTTTAGAATGGTCTGGACAACTGAGCACGCAGCTTTTACATGGCTTTTTCTCTGCAGATCATCCAGGGAGCTTGTTAGAAAAATACTTTATTGTTTGGCTCTCTAGGTAACAGTCACTGGCAAATCTTGAACTTTTGGGTCTTTATTAAATTCCTTCACCCCTAAGACACCGTTATAATAACTTCATATCATTTTGAAAGAGCTAAATAATCGATTTTGCTTGGATTTTTGTGACAGTTTCAAAATACCTGATGAAGACATCTGACTTATCAATTGTGTGTCAATATTCCTGGAGCAATTCATTAATGTTTGCTCCTTCTAGAAGGTGTGTAAGTGGCCACTGTGCTGGGAGTTTAGGCAGGATACCACAGGAATTACAGTCCTCGTCACTGCACATGGCATTGTTTGGTGCAGACTGGCTTTTCTTAATGAAAACTTGCCATGTTTCATCCATGCAAACATTTTTCATGGCTCTGTGTGCTTCTAAGAAGGAACAGTATGCTGGCAAATAATTATTTTTCAGACAGATTTCCACGAAGGCAACTGCTCTAAGCATCTGTGTTGCTTTTGACTGGAGAGGAGCTGTGTATTAGTGAGGAACCAGAAGCCTCTCCCATCAAACTGGCTTTTGATGGCACTTCTCTTTCAGTCTCCTGCTTGAAGCTGGTTTCTTTTTAGTGTTGGGAGTTGGTCTTCTGTTGCTGCAAAAAAAGAAAATCTCTCTCTAGCAGGAAAGAGATTTCCTTCCGGCTGGTGCTGTGCCATACAGAGGAGTCTGTGAACAGACTGTTCCTTGATGCTGTAACTTGGCCCAGTTTCCTGCAAGAGAAAGAAAATTGTCTGTGGCTTGATAGGGTGAATCTTGAAATTTGAGACAGAGCAAAAAAATTCCTGTAGCTGCCATGTCCAGTACAGGAAACTCAGTGCACATCATGCAAGAATCCCAGATCCTCTTGGTACCTGTAGAGTTTCTGCTCTTCAGCTCCTGCATCATTTTCTCTCCTGTATGCACAGCCGCAGCACATGCTGTACAACCTTCTTCTGGCCCAGAAGGAATCACCTGCATAGGAATTACTGACAGAGAGATGAGCTCTTTAAAAAAACAAACAAACAAACAAACAAACAAAAAAAAACCACAACAAAAACCAAAAAGCAGCACTATCACCAGAGGCAGGGATTTACTGAGGGTCTTGGTTGTGCAGCTGCTGCCTTTGAATGTGCAGGGTGGTTGGTTCAGCTCCATAATGTATTCTGGATCATTTCATTACCCTGGAAGTACATCTCCAATATACAATCCACGTTGGGAAGTAGCTTTTTATTAAAGGATTCAGGGGTTGGCATTGCGAAGCACTAAAATTTCATTATTTGGATTCCGAGAGGTCTGGGGATGTTTACCAGCCTGATCATGGATTCCAACCAGACATTTGTCTGCACAGAGATTTCTTCTGGTGCTCTCAGTGAAATACCTAGTAGGATTTGGCCTGTTAGTTCAGTTCCTGACACACAGATGCCCAAATTACAGAAGCCAGCAGCATTCTTAATATCACTTGGATGTCTCGTTAGTGCTCATGGCTGCTGGGTATGGAAAATCACCCTGTGAGGACTATGCTTCATTTAGAACTCATCATCATTCATTTTCAGAGAGAAAAAAATGTTCTTCTGGCTAAAATGCATCACTTGAGTTTTAGGTTCTCTCACTCTAGATCTTGATTTCTGTTTCTTTGGGTAAATTTTTGGGTTTGGACTCCAAAAAATGAGAGCTGCTTGCTGAAACCTGACATTCTCAGGTTTCTTTGAAGTTGGAGTTAGGCTGAGGCTGGAGGCACCTCTGCTTTCACCTGAACTCTCCCCTTCCACCTGCAGGTCCAGGACACATGGATAGGAAGGATACCATGGGTAAGGTCATTTGCCACAGGAGTTTTCAGGACAGAACAAACTATTTTAAACAAATCCACCTGCAATGCACATTACTCCAAGCTTGTCCTAATCAAAAGGACAACAAGGTTGCTCTTTTGTGGGGTTACCTTGCAGGTAATATCCAAACCTTTTATGTAACCTGTGCAGAACCAAAGCAAAGCCAGCAAGAGAAGCCCTGCAGGTGTTCAGGTGTTAAAACAATGCTCACAGTCACACACACAAACCTTAGTGGAGGCTTCCACCTCAGTGGAGAAATGCAGCTCTGCTGCCTCGTAGCAGAAATCCCATCATAGTGACTTTAGAAATGAGTATTTGCATTTCTGGACTTACATTCTTGGGGGTTTGGGGTACATCCACCAGTGTGGATACATTTATTCTCTTCTTCTCTTCATGGTTCAAGGAATATATGGAAGAAGCAGTAGGTAGAAGCAAGAATATGGCTTTTTTTGGTCATCATTAAACTTGGGGAGGAAATCCATGGTGTTTAGGCAGGTTAATGGAGGGAAAATAATCTTCTACAAAGCTGCTTTTCCTCTTCACTTTCTTGTTCCAATATTTTCTCCTTAAAACTCTCCTTGCCTCTACCCTCTTTTTGCGTGTATAAATGCAGGGAAATGAAATAGCCTTAATGATACATATTAAGAAATCTACTTTATAAATCCATTTGTTCACGTTCATCTTCCATTCACACAACTCCCAGCCTCAGAGTGTCAGTGGGCTGTTCTGCAGTTTAGCCACATTCTTGTACTCCTTTTACTTGTTCTTTTTTTCCCCCAATCCCTCATTTTGCTTCGTTCTGTATGCTCTCTGAACACAACTTTGGGAGCTAATGAATTAATATTGGAGCTGTTTAGCAGTCTGTTCTACTGCAGCCCTTCTATCTCCGTCCCCACAATATCCTGGAACACTTTATGTGGAATAAACAGCCTTTGCAGTCCATGACTTCAAAGCCTGAGTGCTCTGCTACTTCACTGAAAGCAGTAAATTTTAAGATAGATTGTAATCCTGTTGGCTTTTAGAATGCCTAACAACTTTTAGAAACTACAAATCATTACATAAATGGAATAGAACAGCAGTGTACTGAACGTGCAGACATTTTATTGTGCAACCATTTCATTGTGCAAGGAATTTATATGTCTGTGTAATTCTGCTATAAATACACATCTGCCAAATATTCTTTAGCTTAATGTGGTACACAGAACTTTACCATATTAATTCTTTCACCCTTATAACAATCATGTTTTAATATGAGCTGATTGAAGTTGCACAGACTGCAGCAAAAGATTCATTGGGTTCTCTAAAAGCCTCTCATAGCAGCCTATACCAAACCATATATTAAAAGTAAAGAAAGATTTTGTGTAGGAATAAATCTAGAATGCCAATAAGAGCCTGAAAGGCAGCAATAAGATTGCATCTTGGTTCAGAGACTTGCTTGGTACTGATGGAAATTTGTAAATTTGTCACATAGGGGAGAGAATCCAGTGTGCTCCTAATCAGGTAAATGCTTTGTAACCCAGATAAAACCTGGGTTTCAGCTGAGCTTGGCCAAGGTGCATCATGTGCAGATGATGTTACTTGCCTCCAGCAGTCTGGAGTCCTCCTTGAGTCTGTGTGTGCTGTGGAAGTTCAGGTAAATTGCAGAGTTGGAGCCAGTGCTCCCATGGACCTGGTCTGGCTGGGGAGTCCAGGCTCCACAGTGGAGAGCTGGATCCCAGCCTCGAGTCACTATTGCAGTCACACTTTTGTGTTCTTGGGGCAGTCCCTGAGCAGCCTGTGGTACAATAAACCCAGCTGGGATGCCAGGTGAACTCTCTGAGCTGAGACTCAGAACCACCCTGCTGTGTTGCAGTTCTCTGCCTGGGCTCACAGATTACCTGGGGTCAGATATTTGTGTTTAATGTGGGAAATTCTCACCTGTGCTGAGCTATAATGAAATGAAGAGGCTGAAATGCAAACTGTGCTTTCTCAGAGAGTGTGTGTGGTTTCTGTGGGGTGTCACATTTCAGAGCATTGGACCAGTCCTTTGTGTAAAGCCAGCTATAAACTGAAATAGTTGCAAATATCACTCGTATAATTGTGTTTATTCAATGTGTGCATTTCTGCCCAGTGCCAAATGTCATTTCAAGACACAAAGCTTGTTTCTAGGACAGCCAGAAAAGAAATTAGTATAATATTCCCAAGAAAAGTGGAAAAGGGCACAGTAGGTGAGCAGTTCCTATTTTATCTTTTTATTCTGTGAATAAAATATACAAATCCTGAACATTTGTGGCCACTAACACATGGTTCTTGTGTTGATTTGAAGACATTACTGTGGATATTTTTTAAATGTGTGTGTCTGGGAACAGTTTCAATAGGGTTTTTTCAGCATTATCAGCAGTTGTAGTCTCTGCAGTGTGACAAGGTGCATGGCAGCTCCTGTCAGATGCTTCCTGAACACAAAATGTCACTCTTTATCAACCCCTAATAATCCAAATTGGCTCTCCATCTTGGCAGCCTAGCAGGCTCTTCACACAATGCTCAGCTCTGGGAAACATTCACAAACTTTTGCAAAGCTTTGTTGTAACCTTCACTCCTTGAAGTTAATTTAAATTAAACACTGATTTTAGTCACTTTAGGCTGATCTTGCAGTAACAGTTGTGTATTTTTGTCACGGTTATATATTTTTATTTTATGTATTTGAGCATAAGCATGTTGAACTGCCTCTCTTGTGAGCAAAAAAATATGTGTATTTGTTTTCAAGTGAAGGCTCTTTGTTGCTGCTGCTGAAATAACAGGTTGGGTCACATTGTAAATTCCACCTCTGGGAATTGCTGAAGTTCCTGGGAGGTCACAGTGCAAGTCCTTCCTGCAGTACTCACACACAGGTATTTCTGTCCATCCTGGCCAGGAATTTAATGAGCCTGGAACTTTTCTATACATTTTTCTGCACTGCTTTACAGATGGTCTCTGGGTTATGCTGAAGGACAGAGGAACAGCAGAATGGGGATCTGAAATTGCTCTGGTTCTGCTGATCAGTGGAGAATTTCAGTTTTTGCTCTTTCTCATGCCTTCCATGGCTTCTTAAGGAAAAAAAAAAGCCTCTTCTATTCCCCATCCATCACACAATTATTCAAACTGTTGGAGCAGGTAGTTCTGCTGCTCCTATTTGTACTGCTGATTTAGCTTGTTACCCAGCTCCTCCATGCCTGACAGCTCTCCCCTGGAAAATGTGTATTTTAAGACTGCTTACATGAATAAACTGCCTTTAAAATTCAGGGTTGGGTGATAGTACTATGAAAAGCCAAGTGGGTACAAACACTGCATAAAAAATCTCTAGTAGGAAGTAGCAGATTATTTGGATGAGATTATGCAAGTGCCAATTATGTGCCTTGCAAAATGCGAGTTAAAAAATCGTCCCTAAATTCTCCTGCAGATTTGGGATAAAACTTAGACCTCCAGAGTGCATTTCAGAAGAGTGAGAAGCATATGTTATTGAAGAATATTAAATTCTTGGAAGAACTGAGCGCAGCCTGGGATGGGAGTGGTGTTTTGGTTTTAAATGAATTCCATTCTGGAAAGACATGACATAAGAGAGAAAAAAAGGCATTTTCTCGTGTCCAGATGAAATGTCATGCGTCTTAATTTGCACTTATCTCTCATTCCTTCAGTCAAAGAGACTATGAATTCACAGACTTTTAGGAACTGATGCCTGTTTTAAACCAGGTATGTCTCTGTCAGGATTTTATTCAAAGCTTTTAGGAAAAATCATCGTATCTTAAGAACAGGAGATCAAAAATTCAAGGTAGAAATCTCCTTTTAATTCTTTCTTGTTGTAAGACTTTGTTTTGTGGGTTTACGCCTAATTTCTCTATATTTAATAGCAGAATAATGAACCTTTTCCTTATTCTGTGAGCATTGTCTGTCTGTTCGTAGGAGAGAGGTCTTGAACCACTAAAAATGTCGGGGTATTTCATTTTATGAGATGCTAACTGATGCCTTTGGGCACATTTCCCGCTTTCAGACAATGCACAAATGGATGCTTAAAATACACATTTCAAACAGTCACCGATTTGCTGTGTTTTTCTGAAAATGTTGTTTTCTTAGCAGATTAATTGACTTGACAAAATCCATCTCCCGAAGCACCAGTCCTTAATGCTTCCAGTAAATATCTCTAGCCCTCCTTTTCAGTTTGCTATTTTGCGTCTGGAAGATTTTGTACAAATGAGGTGATAAGGAGTCGCTCCAGATAAGATTTTGTGCTTTTGTGCTTCTGCTTTGTGCGAGGACCTTCAGCTTCCCTCAGCTCTGGGGGCACGGATTTGCCTCCCAGACTTGTGGTGTTCTTGGGCCACACTTGTTACCTCCTTTGAAGTGCTGAAATTTTTCTAGTGTGTTCATTAACCTAGAAGAGCTTTATTTCCTTCTCTTTGAGCAACAGAGGATGTTAAGAGTGTGAGTGTCATCTAAATGAGATCTGTATGACTGTGTAAACGTTAACTGCATTAAATGTGCTGCCGGGATATAAACACCTCACTTAGATCAATAAGTTGTAATTACACAGGTCAGTAGGTCTCAGTTCTTCTTTTGACCCTAAGAAAGCCCCCATACATTCTCCTTTCCTACCAGAACAAAAGAAAAATCAGCTGAGCAAATTCAAAATTGCAATGTGTTCCTTTTTGCCTGCTCAACAGTGTATAAAAATGAAAACATAAATGTATTTCTTGCGTTCTTTATCTAGATTTAAAGGGTATATTTCACTTTAAATGATGTCTGGCTCATCTAGTCTATCACATATGAGTAATTTTTTTTTACTTTGTAGAGCATATGTTTCTTCTGTCTGCAAAAAGTTCTGTGGATTTTCATTCCTTCCCATTTTCCCAGCTTTAAGCTGCCCCCAGTTATAAGAAAGCAGAGGTCACACAAAGTGACTTTTTAGAGTTTGTCTGCTGTGGAAGCTCTGAGGCTCACACTTCCAGTGCCTGCTTCTCAGCTTTCACAGTTTACCTGTGAGATTCAGGATTTCTCAGACATGGAAATGTCAGTGACAGTTTGGCTCAGTGTCAGCGTTGTGGATCCTAGACTGGAGCTGTCAAACAAACTATAGTGCAAAAGGAAATGGAATTATTATTCCCCCACTTAAGATAGCAGATCATAGATATTTGCCTGTGTCTGGAACTCTTTGAGTCAAAATATGTGCCTCATGCACATATAAATATTTCACACACAAGTGCTCGAGCCCTCCTGTAGAACTGCTCTTGACCTAAATTCCTGCCAGGGGAGCTTGCCCCAGAGAGCTCCTGGAAACCCAGCTCAGCCCAGGATGGAGATGAAGCCACTGCAGGAGTGACACTGCTCCTGTGCCAAGGCCACTTGTGGAATATCAGGGGATTTTCAGACCAGATGGGGAGGGAGGCTCTGAAGGAGCTCCCAAACAGAGATTCAGAAGGAGAACAGTGCAGAGCCCCAGGCACAGGGTGGGAGCTCAATTCTTACCTTTCCATTTCCTGGATTTGGGTTTGTTTTTTTTTTTTTTGGTGGAAAGCAGCACTGGATGGGCTGTTTTGTTTCCTTCATGAGCTGGAGCAGCTGCTGGGAGCTGAGGGCAAGCACAGGGACACTCCTCACCTGGTCACTGGCACTGGTTCTTCTCCCAGCAGCAGCAGCATGGCCAGGGACTGTTCCACCTTCCTCTGATCTGTTATCTGATCATCCCAGCATCATTTAGCACACCAGGGCTCTCCTGGGGCTGCACCTTCCACAGACCCAAATCTCAGCATCCACAGGGCTGTGAAGGACATCCCCAGTGGGCCCAGGCAGATTCCAGCTCTTTTGGAAGGAATCTCTGAAATAATTCAGCCACTTGATCAACAAGATGTTAATCCACTTAGCATAAGTGTTCCTGCTGTGTCTCCCCAAATACATTTTCACTGTCATTGTCATTTCCTTCCTCAGTGGAATACAAACTGATTGGCAAGAAACAAGGGCTGGGGGAAGAAGGAATGCTCAGGGATTCAGTCCTGTACATGGATTGGCTTTTCAGCCTCTGAAATCCCAGGCTCTGCTGAGCCTGGTGCCCTGCTCCTGCCTCTGCCCCCGTTCCTGTGCACACTCTCCCTCTTTCAAAGGCCCTGCACATTTCCTCTCTTTATTGCAATAATTCCTGAGGGCAAGAACTGTTCTGCTGCCCACTGAACCTGGTCACTCTCACACTGCTGGGGGTCAGCAGAGCATGGGCTTGGGTGATAGGTGATGGATTCTGAACAAGAGAGGGGCGTGGCACAGGTAATGATGGCACAGGTAGTGATGGCACAGGTAGTGATGGCACAGCAGAGAGGGGCATGGCACAGGTAGTGATGGCACAGGTAGTGATGGCACAGGTAATGATGGCACAGGTAATGATGGCACAGGTAGTGATGGCACAGGTAGTGATGGCACAGGTAATGATGGCACAGGTAATGATGGCACAGGTAGTGATGGCACAGGTAATGATGGCACAGGTAGTGATGGCACAGGTAATGATGGCACCTTTTCTCAGCACATTCCCATCCCACACCTGAGTTCTGAAAACCCTGTTTTTAGCATGGTTTCTTCTATGAGCAGAAACTCTCAAACATCTTGGAGTGCTTGGCGGGCAGATGATTACAAAATTGATTTGTGCCTAATGGACTTGGGCTTCCTGCAGCTTTTCTGTTAGTCTCTACCACTTCAGCACCACGTTCTGTATTTTCGGAGCTCTCCTGAAGTGTTAACAAGCTCATCCATTTCCTCCCACCTCCAATTGCCCCTTCTTCCACAGCCTTTTCAAACCCTTCCCATGTCCTAGCTGGAAGATAGATAACAAGCGCCATAATTAATTCTGGTTAATTATTTGTTGAAGAGTGAACTGTGGAGCTTACCCAGAAGCCTTTGCTGTGGGAAGATGCACTAATTTTGATATTTTATCTCCATCACTCTGCCAACTCTCTGTCCCCTGCACCACCCAGCCCCACCCCTCCCAGTCAGGAGTTCAGTGGTCTGTGGAGCTGCTGTGGTTTTGTCACAGTGGTTGTAATTTGTTAATAAGAGCCAAAGTCACCAGGTGTGACTGACATCCAGCACAGAGCTGGGTGCTCAAACTGCCAATTTGCACTTCATTGTATCACCCGTCTTTCCTGAGATCATGAGGCAAAAATATCTAAAATGCCCTTCTAACAACAGCTAGGTGAATAGTTGGAGGTATTTGTGTCGTGTCTCTATAAATCTTTGCTCTGTTAGGCTGCAGGACAGCAGGGCATGGGGAGGGGTCACTTGTGATGTTAATATCTCATTAACAGTTCACCCCGTCATGGTCTGAGCACAGTTATTCTGGGAATGGAACCGAGGGATGCAGGGAGCAGCTGGAATTGTCACCCTCCTGAAATGTGACACATGCAGAAGTGAAAACGGGCTTCAGCCCAGCTTTGGAAACTTTGTGCTAAGGAGCAAAAGCTGATGAGCTGCTGTTATTTAAGAGCTCGTGTTTTTGCAGCCTCAGTCCATGCATGTAGTGCTGGCTTGCATATTTAATCTCCTTTCTGAACTGTTGGGTGACTGCTGAAGGAGTCAGAAGCAATATAACCTACAGTGCCACAAAAACCAGTCTGGATCTGAAAGCTGAATTTTGGATTTGTCTGGATAGATAGTCAGAGGACTTACTGTGTCCACTGCCTTAGCAAAATTATTCCTGGCCATTTCTGTTGGCTTTTAATGCATGAAGCCACACGTTTTACCCAATTAATGATTGAATAATTATTGGATGATAACAACATAAAGTAATTCACATTTTCCAGCTCCCCTGGCAGTCTGTGTTAGAGAATTTCTTGCTGGAGCTGAAGTCCAGCTGTTGATATTCCATGTATTAGTGTTTCCCTTTGCCTGTCTTGCTCCTGTGCTGGCAGGCTGGCACATTCTTGCCACATTCCATATTCAGCTTCCAGGTATTTCCTTCCAAATGCAGTGGCAGGGCTGCTTGAGCTGTCTGTAGAGTTCTCCACCTGCTTTATGACTCTCCCTTCCAGAAAAGAAACGGCAGAGATAAGTGGGTGTGGACGAGTGTCAAAAAACCCTCATGAGATTTTAATTGGCATGTCCAATCTTTGCACACATTTAGATTGTATCACTGTGGGTTATTACACAATTTCTGCTGTCTTTAGCTCCTTTAGAGAAATTCACTTTCTTAGCTTCTGAAGGAATATGTTGAGGAAACAGGACTTTTGCTTTTTAAAAAATATCTTGTTGACTGCCTTTTTCCTTCTGCTCTTCCCCATTTTTCCACTTGCATACGCTGCAGGAAAAGCACCCTAAATGAACTGATAATTCCAGCTAATCCGAAACAAAGTATTTGAAAGATAGAAATAGTGAGACTGAGAAAACTACTCAAAATTGTGAGCTTGTAAATATTTTAAAGTGATCTTATGCAAAATTCATCCAAAACGTGATTATTCTTCTTCTTTTCCATATTATTTTATGTCTTCCTAAATCACTACCTCTCTTTCTCTTCCCTTGCAAAAAAAAAAAAAAAAAAAGTAAATGAAGAACTGTATTTATGCAATTCTGAAAATACAGGGTAGTATTTCCAGCCTTAGAGCCGTGTCAGTTTTCAGTCACAGTCTCAGACTTTGACATTCCTTTTCATGTCGAAATAATCGCAGCAATAAATGATCTCATTTAGATGTCTCTTGCTGGATCTGCATATGAAATGGGTTTTAAATGACAGGAAGCTGTGCTCTAATGAAGGGGTAGGATTGCACACTGCCACTCCTGGAGCAGCTCTGCACACCCAGCCCTGTGCCTTGGTTTGCAGGGAATACCTGGGGGGGATGTTGGTGTGGGAGCTGCACCCCCAATCCTGAGGGCCATTTCCATCCTGGACTGAGAGGAGCTGATGAAAGAGCTCTGATTTCCTGCTTAGAGCTGTGTCTCCTGAGGTGATACAAGATTCCTAAAATGGCAGGAAACTCCTTTTCACCAGCCAGGTGAAATTTCAATGAAATCATTGAAATTTTAAAAACGTGCATGCCTTGCTGTCACTTGAGGTCCAAGGGATACCTGATTCCTCCTTTGTGGTTATGATCATGATTCCCTTCTGAAAAGTGATGACTCTGCTAAAATAGCTCTAAGTTGAGGAACGTGAAGTACTTGCTCAGTATATAATCTAAGCCTATTTCCATTAAAATAAGTTCAGTAAGTTCTTTTCTTATTCCATTATTTGCACAGCATTGCAGCATTATCCAAATTTAATGTTCTTTGTTGTCACAAAGAGTGTGAAGCTGTTTCTCACATGAAGTCTATCCCATGGTCACCACTGTCCCCATCTACAGGAAGAGGAGACATTTCACATTTCACATTAATGTCGGTGTCACAACTTGGTGTCCATACCAGAAATGTATTGGTTTCCATGGTAACTAATTGTTTCACCAAGAAAGGGGAGGAGGAGAAGCAGCAGATTTTGGTAATACAGTTGAAAATAAGATCAGGTCACAGAAGTGATTATAAAACCTGTGCAACTTTATTGTGTTCTTCTAAGACATGCAAATATGACGTATGATACTTGCAATTTTCTGTAAGTGCCTGGGCTTAATAACCTATTAACAGCTCTGTGTTGCTCCTTTCTCCACTCAGTTACCAACTCTCCTCTTTCAAAGTCTGAAGGATCCATGCTCTGGCAGTCCCCCTTCCTCCCCACGCCCACCCTGCTGTGCTCCATTGATGGGACACACAGCTTCCATCACTCCTGTCATGTCCAGCCTTTGTGGGATGTGTTTCTGCTGATTCCTTCTCTCTTGGAATCTTCACAGATTGGGCTGCTTTGACCCTCGTATCCCACTTCCCACCAGTGTCCTGGGTGTTTCCACTGCCACGTGTTGGTGATTCCTCCAAGCACAGCCCAGCCCAGTGCAGAAGTTGTTTTGTTGCTGAGATGGTTGCAGCTGACCAGGGTCCATCCCAGGGTTGGATGGGATATTGGGAATTAGGAATTGTTCCCTGCAGGGTGGGCAGGCCCTGGCACAGAATCCTGTCCCTGGAACCCTGGCAGTGCCCAAGGCCAGGCTGGAGCAGCCTGGGACAGTGGAAGGTGTCCCTGCCATGGCAGGGTGGCACTGGATGGGCTTTAGGCTCCTTTCAAACCCATCCCATGTTCTGGATGCCATGGAATGAGCACACCCACTGAGCATTTTCACCCAGCCTGTCCCTGGTTACTGCTCTGAGTGCTGCTGGGTTTAGGTGCCTGCAGTTGTTTTCAGTCAGAATTCTGTTCTCTATTATTCATGAAAAACTGACTGAATTTACTTGTGATCTGCTGCATGCAGTATATAAATATTCTCTATATGGGTTTTTTTACCCATTTTTTAAAAAATACGATGTGCAACAAAAATTATATGAAGACTTCAGTACATCAAAAGATGTCAATATATGAACCAGGTGTATTCTATAGTACAATAAAAATAGATAAAATTCAGTATAGATCAAAGAAATGTCATAAGCCATTGCTACATTTCAGAAGTAAACATTACTTAAAAATTTATTAAAATACATCAAAATTATTTCAAGGCATAATTTGGAAGAGAACCTGATATCATTTGCATTTGATTTTTATGGAATTTTAAGAATAAAGGCAATTTTTCTTGAGAGAGTCCATTATTTCTAGAAACATGGCCTCTGCATGACAGAAAAATCTACTGCAATCATAAAGCTAAAGGAAACAAAAAATGTAAGAAAACAAAATTGCTTTAATGACCTCTGCTTAGTTGCCTTGCCTTTTTTTCTCCCCCTTTCTTTTCCAAGTTCATGTTCCTTGTTGTGGAAAGTTGCTTGAAATTTAAACATTAGATTCATAAATCAGGTTGTGGAAAACAGGAGGAGAGACTGAAATTTCTGGGTGATTTAAAAGTCCTTTTTCTCCCATTATTTTTATTTATATGCACGTACATATATTCCAAACTTTTAATTGCTGAAGTGTTGCTAAGTAAGCAAATCGTGGTTGATTTAATGGTCTCCATATGATATTTTCCATCTCCTGTTTCGTGGGGTCATTAATTGGGAAAGGATTTTGTGAGCAGTTGGTGACAGCCTCGCTGCTGAGCGTGTGTGACACAGGAGCAGGGCACAGGCTGTCCCACAGGGCATGGACATGGTGAGCCCTGGCCTGGTGTCACATCCCAGACAAAGTAGACCTGAAGAGTCTTGGTTTTAACAAGAAACAGAGCTTTCCTATACAGTATTTAAAAAAATATATATAGCAAGATATCCAATTTTATTTTACGTCATTTGGCGTGTTCTCCATTTCTCTTTGGAGCAGTACAGCAGGACAAATTGCTTAATTTTAAGTGTTTTTAAAAACACCTTAGTATCAATTTTTGATATTTATTTTGATGCTTACAGTATTCTTTTGGTTTTGTCTTGACTCCTCTACTCTGGTTTTCAATGCAGCATCTGGTTTTGCTTAAGAATGTCCAAATGGCCCAGCAGAGCCCACCTCCCCTGGAGAGAAGGGTTCAGCTTTGGCTGAGCTTTGGGCATGAGAATTGTGTGTTTTTAGAGGCCTTGGGGTTTTATCAGCTCCTTCATTCACATTCACATCAGAATAATCCCAGGAGATTCGTGGTGCCATTGTGTGTTCTGTCCCTGGTGCACCTCGGACCCAAACTTTTTTTTTTTGGCCATTAAATTGTGCTTCAAAGTCCCTTCCTCCCCACTGATGGGAAGTGTAAGAATGTTCCTTCACGCTTGCATAACCTTTGTCATCAAAGCACTTTACTGGCTTTTATTCCATCACTTTACCCAGCTCTGATGTTTGCCTTCTCCCTTTCTCTGCAGTGAAAGCAGAGCTCGTAGCTAATGTCCCTTAAACCCCAGAGGAACACAACGACCAAGGATAAAAAAAAGAAATTCTTATATTTTTTAACTTCCTGACCCAACATTTCTCTGAGAACAGAGAGGCAAAGGAGGATATCAGGGTTGGCAGACTTGTGATCACCAGTGAGGTGATCCTCACCATAGGGTGAGGAGGCAGAAAAGCTATTTTTGTGGTGGAGGCTGCTGACCACAGCTTTAGTATCTGGAGGAATCATGGCTAGAGGTTTAAATAAGCCTTTGTTTTTTTAAAAAAAGTCAATGGCTGTTAAGGGCGTTGAAATTGAAAATTGACTAAGCCATTGACTTCTGGAGAAGAAAGGCATCCTAAAAAGCAGGAAGATAGCAACTTTAGAACCAGAGGAAAATAATTGCCAAATGAAATTGCTTATTTCCTCCTTTTGGGGATTTGAAAGTCTTCCTGGAGGGTCTCTTCCTGTCAAATTTGCAGCTCCTTTTGGCAGCGTGCTCAGTGCTTTGGAGGAACCCTCGCAGAAATACATTGGCAGTGAAATAGCTGAAACTTCTGGAAACAATTGAATCTTTCAGTATTGCACTGATATTTTATGGGATTAACTGTTTATGCAATAACAGCATACAAAAAGAAACCACCTTTCATGAGGTACAATCCTACAGGAGGCTCAACCCCAGTAATCCTTAGTCCTTCTGGACAATTATCCAACATTATCACTGCATTGGGATTAAAAATGGAACAGGGAAAAATTACGGGACAGCTCAGGGGTGTTCAGGGTGATCTTGAATTCCAACAATCCTGTAAATCAGGCTGAGAACCATCCTCAGAGGAGGAGAACTCAAGGTCTGCATCCTCTGGAGAGGGACAGTGAGCGAGGCTGGGGTTGTTTGACTTCCCAGTGAGTTTGTGGAAGGACAGCCCTCCCCCCCCCAGCAGGCATCTGCAGTGTGGGATTCTTATTCTCTAAATTTAAAGGGCAGCAGCAAAGCAATCTGTTGTTTGTATAGAAGAGAGTGATGGTAAAGAAAGAAAATGCACTCAAGGGAATATCTACTCCACTCTGAGATGCCACTTGAAAAACAAGCACGGGGAAATGTTTGCCCAGGCGAGGCTCAGAGGCAGGGGAAGGCAGGAGGCAGAGGGTCTCCAGAACAGAGCCTGCCCATGGAGCATCTCCCAGAGAGGAGTTCTGTGTTTAAACCTCCTGGATTCCTGGAAGGATGAGATCTGACAGGAGGGCTTGACAGTGCTCCAAGCTCTGAGTGTGGTTTGAGGTGACAGGAGGAGCTTTTCTCTGTCAGCCTGGGCTCAGAGGCCAGGCCAGGTCTCCATCAGCAGATGTTGTTACATGGAATAATGGAGTGTTTCAGAGTGAGGAGGGGACATCTGTGGAGGTCATTTGATTTGAGACCAGTTCTGTTCACAGTAGTTGAGATAACAACATTCTGGCTGGAATTTTTTTCTTCCTGGTAGCCTGCCAATGAAGTCTAATATTATCTGCCCCTCTTTTAATAGTTTCCACTAGATATTTCTGGAAAATATGCTCACAAATTTCAGTTTTATTGAAGCTGGGATGGGTGGAAGAAGAATATAGAGGAAAAAAATCTTAGCTAGTCATTGGCCGAAAACAAAATAAGCTAAATTATCTGAATGCTGAGGAAAAATTTACTATTTGAAAAAATATTTGATTTTTCCCACAGAAAGTATGGTGATTGTTTCTAAGTGAATTTCTGTCTGTGTTAAATGCTTTGTGGTACCTACAAGTGGAGGTGGACTGCTTGCTAGTTCTACTGTGAATAAATAGAGCAAAAGAAGGCAATTTGGGGTAAACCCAAAAGTCCTGCTCTGGTTACAAGGGTGCTTTAAGGAGGAAGCCCCTTCTGTCACCCAGCTTGGTGACACTCTCCAATCTCTGCTCCATTGGCTGTCTCATCTTTTACAGCCCATAAAATACAGATTGCTTACATAGTTATGGATGCTACTTACATAGTAGAACTTTTATCCTTTTTTTTTTTTTTGAAGTTCTGCCTTTTGGCACACAGTCTCTCTCTGGCCTTCTGTTCCACTGATCTGAGCTCTTCTCCTGACTAATGCATCAGTTTCTAGAACAGTTAGTTTCAGAACCAAATCCTGTAATCCTGTGATCTTATTTTGCTGTAGAAACTCGCCAGCAGAATTACTGTAGGATGAGATATATGGTGCAATTATTGCAGCCAGAGCCTGTTTTGCTCCTTTGCATGTTGCAGCATTCCTGAAAAGGCTGTGCCTGGGCAGAGAAGAATCCCCTGTTTGCCTTGTCCTGGTGTAGGATGGGATGAAGCCACGGGGCACAAGGTTGCTCCTTCTCATGGACAGAGTCAAGAGGAAAGAAACTCCTCTTGTGCAGTCTGAGGCAGGAATAAAATAGTGCAGGAAAGCTCCAGTGCAGGGGCTGAGAGTGCTGAGGGAGCACATGAAATATTTCTCCTAGAGATACACTAGAGAATGTGATAATTCTGCAGCTCTGGAAGCCCTGAAGAGCAGCTTGATTGAGGGCAAGCCTGGGAATAAGGGAAAACCCTGCAAGGATGCAGTAGGAAGATGGTTGTTTACAAATCTCCTTTATTTCTGATCTCTCTCAGTCATTTTTAATTCTCCCCATAACAAAAATTATTTGTTCTGTTGCGTATTTTCAGAAAACCTGGCATTTGAGCTTAAAAGCTGTTCTGATCTTTTTAGATGTGCTTGTTTTTAAGAAAAGGTCTAGATGGATTTTTGTCAAAGCTCCAACCAGTTTGAGCTCCTGTCTGTGTAATAGGTGCTGACTTGTTTGTGTGTACTCTCAGTGAGTATTGCTGTTTAAAATGCCATTTGTGCTTGCTGATTTTTTTTCTGGAATTATGGGACTAAAGAAATTCGATTTACAAAAACTGGATTTGGGTCCATAACGTAGTTGTCCTGAATTTAAATTTTCCTGTTCATCATTGTTAAATGAATGATGGGCAGATACTGAACACTCCTGTATTTGGAGTAAACAGGAGAATGGAGCCAAAGAGGTTTTGTGACAGTATTGTGAGTGCCTTTCTCATTTGTTCTGTACCAAGTGACCCTAAAGGCTGCAGGTCTCCCTTTATCAATTGTTGATACCACCCTGAAAGCTCCAGCCTGCACAGGACTTTGATGTCCCTGTTTTGATCCTGTCCCTAAGCAGTAAACTCTGAATTGTATTAGATTACTCTTTTCTCAAAGAGGGGTCAACTGCTGAGCAAACAGCTCAGGAATTGTGTGAGCAGCCTGGCCATGGCTCAAAGGAACCAAACAACCCAGGAGTTTGTGGTGATTTTTCATTCTTTGGTGCATCTATTGCTGATCCCATAAACATTGTTAGGTATCTTCTTTTCTAGTAGACAGTGTCCAGAGGTGTGTTGGCTCAGTGCAGTGATTAGTCAGGGTGCTTTGAGGATTAAGAAGTGACTGTGCAGGAATATTCTGCTCTCCACGGTGTGTCTTTGCATTCCCAACACTGGGGACACCTTGTAGCTCCTAAAGGAGATGGACTTTAAAGGTGGAATTTCCTTCAAGATGAGGACAAGGTCATTGCTCTGTCCCAGCACCTTGATATGAATTATTCAGCAAAATGTATTTTCTGTTGGAAAAACGGCAGTTATTAGGTTCTTGCAGGTTTTGTTAAGTGCTTTAATCACTGGACCAAATCTCATGCTGGGCCCTAGGGAAAGTGCCAGTAATTACAAGAAGTGGGATGCCTCCTGAAGAGAATGAGAGCTCTTTAGCTTCAGTCTTCAGGCGCACCAAGGGTAGCTCAGATAGCCTGGGCAGGTATTTAGCCCTCCACTGGAAATAATGAGCTGGAGAAGGGACTCAGTTGGGTCTTTTTAGTAAAAGCTTTGGGACCCTTTGCCACAGGAGGCTCTGGATGTGAAGAGTTTTCACAGATTCAGAGAGAACTGTGCTAATTCTTGGAAGAAAAATAAACCATTACAGTCTTACAGTCTGCTGGATACAGCAATATTTAAGAAGGTCCTGAGCTGCAGCTTGTTGTTTTACAGGTGAAGACAACAAAAATGTGACTTGGTCTGTGAGCAGCCAGTGAGGTAAATAGGTCAGTGGGGCAGTTCTTCCATTCCTGGTGTGTTTTTCAGGGTGAGCAGTGATGCCAACATGAGTCTGCCATAATGCAGGTGAGAGCCTTATCTGCAGGATTTACAGTCTGCTTGTCTGGGCTGTAAGATGTTTTTGCAAAACATTTCTAAGCTATCCAGCTCTTTGTTTCTCATTACATTGAATTCTTGTTTTCTAGTCAACCTTTCCCTTAAGCCAAAAAAAAAAGAAAAGGTGGGGTAGGAAACTCATGGCTGATAAATAATGGTGAGGCTCAGTGAATATGCAGAAGAGCAACTTTGTAAATCAGGAAATAAATGCAATTTTATTATACTTTTGATGTGGGAGGGGCAGGGAAAATGTAGGAATGAGGACAAAGAGAAGCAGGCAATTATTTCTTAGAAAGAGGCATAACAGGCAATGCTGTAATGGGTGCTGAGAGTTTCTTTCCCTGCTGAAGTGTCTCACTCACCTGGTGCAGTTTTCCCACGCAAGGAGCCCTCACTGGGCTTTGTTTGGCAGCCCTTTGGTGAGTGGGGGCCAGGCACTCCCAGCTGCAATCACAATTACAATTACAATTACAATTATTACAACGATTGCCCCAGCACAGGCAGTGCTCCCATCCCCTGGGGGCTCAGTGCTCACCCACGAATGTCACTAAAATCAAATCACAGCCACTTCATGACGTGGCCCTGCTCCCTCTGACAGGGCTGCAGACACTCCAAAATCACCTTTTTGGGTGGGGAGTCCTGACCCCTTTGCATCCTTTTGAGCCAATTCTGCCAATTTGAGGTGTTCCAGCGTGCTGCAGTGGGAGAGAACTGCTGCAGATGTTTAATAACCTCTTGATCTGACACCAGTTCCCCTGCATTGCTTCTCTCCCCCCTTTCCTCTTCTCTGCTTCCCCACTTTGCACAGCTCCCATGCTAATGTTAGAGATTAAAGACAGAAAAACTCTCATCCAGAAGAGAGTTTTTTGTCTGGAGTTTGGTGGTGTTCTGTTGCAGTAACATTGTCATTTGTTGGTAAGGAATGGAATATTTGATTGTGTTGTGTCTTTTGGTTTAAACTCTGTGTTTATGAACATTAGTCATGAGCACAGGCCAATGTATCTTATGAAAAAAGGGAAATAAAATCTTGATAAAACCTTCCAGCTTTCAAAGCTCCTTCTGTTCATTGTTTATGTATGGTTATGCAGCCCTGGATATTTTTAGATTGGTACTCCCATTGAAACCACAAGTTTTGAAAGTTTAAAGAATACATTAATACATCTTTATTGAGATCATCTTTGCTCCTACATTGTTCCAGTTTCTTTGCATTTACTCATTTGGCAAACTTAAAACTTCATATCTCTTTTGCTCAGCTTAGAATGCTTTTCTTTTCCTGTCTTCAGAGATATAAATTTTGTGATATAATAGCAGAGTTTGCAAAAAAAAAAAACAAACCCAAACAAACAGTAGTTTACTGACTTGGAATGACTTGGAATATGTACCTTGCTGTTTGCTTGGCAAAACCACATCACAGGAAAGTACTTTTCTTTACTTCCCCTGACCACTTCAGTGTGCTATTTGTTCAGAATGCTCTTCTTAAGCTTGAGCAGGAGTTTTTCATTTTTATCACCTCCTCTTTGCTTCCCCAGGAGCATTGTTAGCCTACCAAGCCATGATGATTTCCAAGAGATGCCATGATCAGTGAAAAATGACTCTGAGTCTCAAGGTGATTCCAGAAACGTTGTGGGCATTTCCTGTGATACCAGAAACGTTGTGTGCAGTTCTTGTGATATCAGAAACATTGTGTGCATTTCCTGTGATATCAGAATTTTGTGTGCATCTCCTGTGATCTCAGGAATATTGTGTGCATCTCCTGTGATCTCAGGAATATTGTGTGCATCTCCTGTGATCTCAGGAACATTGTGGGCATTTCCTGTGATCTCAGGAATATTGTGTGCATCTCCTGTGATCTCAGGAACATTGTGTGCATCTCCTGTGATCTCAGGAACATTGTGTGCATTTCCTGTGATCTCAGGAACATTGTGTGCATTTCCTGTGATCTCAGGAACATTGTGCGCATCTCCTGACGGAGATTTGTTACAAGAAGTGCCACGTACACCTGAAACCCACCCTGGTGGGTGTCTATTTGGTTTTCCTGGCCACCAGGGGCTGAGAGCAGTCACATTTAGCAGCGTGAGGAGGCTCCATCCAAGCACATCTGTCCAAGGCTTTCGCTGCGTGCCGAAGCCTTCGCGACGCTCGCGAGCGCTTGCCACGCAAACGCCACGGGCTTTTCTAGGTCACTGAGCATTGCAGGAGAAATCCCTGCTCTGACCCCATATGGTGAAGCGTCAGAAGCTAAACAGATTGGCAGGGCAGGGTCAGAATGCACTCTAATCCTTGAGGACATCAGATGCTGTTTAGCCAATTCAAAGCAGCTTGACATTCCTTTCACCGGTGACACTTTATTTCTCTGTAATGGTTCTGTCACAAAAACTAACTGCAGCAGACAGATTTGATATGAATTTCCTGGAGTCGTTTCTGAAGAGGTGGACAGGGTTTAATTCTAATATATATTGAGCTTTGGTTGGTTCATACAACAAACTACATGGCTTGGAAGTGGAATAAATCTCTGGCTCTTGCAGTTTTTCCTGAACGCATTACTGGGTCATGAGGGAAGAGATTATGTGCTTTGAAGTATTGTGGTTTAGTAGTCAAATCACAGAGGTGATAGATAGGCCTCCTGCATTCTATTTTCATAAGTATTATTTGCTATGAATAAAAATCCCATTGCACTTCCTCTGACTTCTCCCCTGCATTCCTTGGCACGAAGTGAAAAAGTGGAGCTGCAGAGAGGGAGGGACCTCAGGAGGCTCCTGGGCCCTCTCCTTATGCAAGATGGAATCAAAGCACAAATAGATGCTGGCAAAACTCATACTAAAAGATCTCTAATGATAGTAACTTCACACCTTCCCTGAGCAATCTGTTCCAGGCCTGCAATAATGTAATATTTTTAGGCTGTCTTTTTAGCTCTTCTAACCATGAAAACAATGTGGTAGAGTGCAGGAAGGAAATGGGTGGATTTTGTATGGAGAAGCATTGAAGTTATTTTTTCCTAGACAGCACAAATGTTGCTTCTCTTCCCATTTATTATGGCAAAACATCCAACTTACCAGTAGAGTGTGTGTTCATGTGTGTGAATTCATATATATATATGTGTGTGTATGTGTGTGTATATATATATATATATGTATATACACTGAAAACCGTAACACCATCAACATTATTTAGGAAAAAATCCTGTTAAAATTGTTAGAGATTTATATCCCTGAAGCTGAAGCACTAGGGAGAGAGAGATTCTATTCCCAGCAGTTCTCTTTGCCAAAATTTGAGCTCATTAGAAGACATCTCTTGTCTTCACCTTTAGGGGTGATCTAACCCTTTGTGCAGAACATTAAGAATCTGGCGTTTGTGATGTCTTTTGTTCTTTTACTTCTTTCCTATCAACTTCTTGATGGTTTTGCTTTGCTTTCATCTGGTTGGTTTTATCAGGCCAAAGTTATCTTCTCTAAATATAATAGAACTGTATTTACTGTTAAATACCTGTGTTAACCTGCATAAAAAGTCATTTCATGTAGAACAAACATATTTGAAGGTGTGTGTTAATGTTTTTGGGGGTTTTTTCTCCTGCATGTTTAGAGTCTTCTTTATGAAACTCATCAGGGTCAATTCTGTGTTGTAAATCCTAGGCAGAAGTTTCCTTAGATACTGATCAGGCTGGAGTTGCAGCTTGAGGTGTATTTGCTATGAGTGCACCATGAATAAATCTGTATATGAGCTCATGGTACAATTATCCATATAATTTATTTATAAATTGACCTTTGGAAGTATTGTGTATTTTTGGAGTGCACTTGCAGTTGGAGAAGAATCTCAGCTTTTCATGCTGTTCAGCTTGAAATACAGAGTTATTTAGCTCAGGCACTTCAGAGTTTCCTTTAATCTCCACAAACTACTGTGCTTCCAAAAGCATCATTGATCATCCATCTCCAAAATTGTTCCTCCTGTTAATGACTGCTGCTCTTTTTCCCCTCACACTTTTTCTCTATTGTACATTCATTTAAACATGCTAATTCTCTGATTGTTTTGCCATCCCTCCCTTTGGAAACAAAGCAGTTTTTTTGCTTTTCAGTTTTACTATAAAGATTGAGTGCAACTATAAATCATAGGGTTTCAGAGATTAGATTTCCTAGATTTTTTTTTATTATTATTATTTTTTAATCATCTGCTAGTAAAACAGAAAAAATAGCAGCAATTTTTGCTTAGGGCTCAAATATCAAACTCCATCCTATCCTCTATTTTGGGCTTCTTTTAATCCCTAAAACAACTTGTTCTACAGCATCATTCTAAAGAGTCCGACATGGCACACAGGGTGTTTGATCTTTCTCTGTGTCTGTTTTGAGTGCTCTCTTCAGCAGGTAGCACACTTTGTGCTGCTGCACACAACTCCCCAGACTGCCTTAAGAGCTGCTCAGATTCAGCAGCAGCAGAAGAGTGTAAAACATCCTTGTCGTGTTCCTGCTCTTATTATGGAAAATAAGGGTTTTTTTCCTAGAGTCATTAGTAGACCTGTATGCTCAAACAGTCATTTCCCATCTCAGGTTATTTTATTTTATAATTCCGTGCTAGGAAAATTGGTTTAAATCCTTGGCTCGCTCAGACAATGTTTAAATTTTAATCTGCAGTGAATAACAAGTGTGGAACTCCTTTGTTATCTGTCAGCATTTTATATTATCCAGTGGGAATCTTGTGTAACTTCACAGGAGACCCATCTGTTTTACTGTTCTTCTCATTATGCCAATCAAAAAGTCACTTCTAATAGTAAGAAGAGCAACACATTTTTGGTGGATTCACAGAAGAAAATGAGCCTCCCCTACCCCGTCCCATGAAGAGTTGTTTTAGTTCTAAGAACTTGAAATTTCTGGACAGAACCTTCAGTGAGTTACCTTTTAAGTCAGATTTTAATTAGTTGATGTAATAACTATTGACTTTTCTTTAGGGATATGCCAGTATTATTGATATGACAATTAAAAGCAGAAGGATTAGTCTATTAAAGAAGTACTAATTGACTTTGGTCTTACCAGGCTGAACGATTAAGAGCTGATTGGTAAAAATAAAGTGAGCTGTGTCTGTAATTATTGAACTCAGGATTTCACTTCTTCTCCCCCCCATTTTTTTTTTTTTTTTGTTTTGTTTTGTTTTTGCTTGACTAGTTTTCTGAATTGATAGCTAGGTGTTTTCAAATGGATTTTAATTGAGTAGCATTAATAGAAATTGCAGAAGGAGTTTGTGTTTATTGTTGGTGCAGCAGTGGAATGGTTTGTGGGCAAAGGTGAAAGCCTCCAGAGATCTGGAAATTGTTACATTTTGATGGTGCTGATTGGCTTAACCGTGTTTTCTAGTAAGATAATTATTCATTGTGCTTAATTTTATATCTTAATACATTGACTCCCTGTGTTGTAGTGTGGATTCTCCAGTTTGCAGAGTGGATTTAATTTTTAAATTGTGCCTATTAAAAAAAAGTTCCTTTTGCCTGGACACAAATGACTGCACAAGATACAAAGTACTCTGTTGGGCAATTTTGTCTTGACGTTTTCTGCATTGTCCTAACAAACACCATTTTCTGATTTGAAGTAAAATCTCAAATACTTTGTTGGCAAAAGGCACAAGAGTCGTCCCTTTCTGTTTGGGAAAAAACAACTTTGAAATCTTGAAAATATATGAGATCCAAAATTGTTATAACAGCAGAAGTTTTATGACACCAGAATGAGTTATCACATTTTTCTTCTATGCCATAAAACTAGAAAAATAATTTTCCCATTAGAGTTAAATTTTAGTTGTGTTGCTGATAGAGAATTGAAATGTTTAACTGCTAAATTGAAATTAAACTCCTGCTGACAGCTCTTATTTATCACTTGCAATAGTTTTAGTGTACTAAGCATTGCTCTCCCTTCTCTTCCCATGCAGGTATAAAGGGCACTGATGGAGCTTCATAATCAAGATCTAGGAAGACAAGGTAAGACTTGAAGGATATAAATTATCTTAATGATCTTATTTTGCTGATTTGGATTCAAATTTTGCTGATTGTGCCACTGCTTAGAAGGCTCTGGATTCTTCCTGTGAAACTGTACTGTGATTTTGTTTTCATGAGAAAAGAACGTTTTAAATTCTCTGCAGAATTTTTTCCTTTTTCAGTGTGGCACTTG
Source organism: Peucedramus taeniatus (assembly GCA_013400575.1). NCBI lineage: Eukaryota > Metazoa > Chordata > Aves > Passeriformes > Fringillidae > Peucedramus > Peucedramus taeniatus. Next base: position 201,678 of record WBNO01006766.1, read on the forward strand.
CAGTTTTCACATTCTCCTGTTTGTCCTGTGTGCTGTAGGACAGTGGATGACTCTGGCTTGCTGATGTTTGTCACACCAGTCTTAGAGCTTAAGCAGAGTTTATAAAGAAAAAACAAAAACCTTTGCATTTTTTCAAAAGTTTCCTTTTGGATAATTGGTGATGCTGACGTGTATTCACTGCTGCCTATGTTTTGTGTCCAAATAACACAGCTCAAAGCCCTTAGGGCAGTCCTAGAAAGGAAACACAGTGACCCAGGGCAGTGTGTGAGAGCTGCAGAGTGCCAGCGACTGCTCTGCTGTGCTGCTGGTGGCTGCTCAGAGCCCCAGGCCTTTTGCTTTGGGGTTTTGTTGCTTTTTACCTTCTGTGCTGGTTTTCTGTGCTGCATTGTTGTTTGGGGCTTTTAATGCCTGTATTGTGCACTTCAGGAATGCCTGAGGTGCTCCTGGGCTGGCTGGAGGCAAACCCAGGGTGAGGGAGGATGGATGGTGATATTGGGGTGAGGAGATGGGCAGGAGGCAGCAGCACAGGGCAGCCAAAAGTGCCTCCAGTTGTGGCTCTAGGAGCTCTGTGTGTCCTGGTTGATAACACAGCAAAGGAACAAGGAGAGCAGCTGCTCTGGAACTGCCTCAGCTGCTCCCCAGCAGCCCAGCTCCACCCAGGGATGGTGACAAACAGGGGCCAGCATGTGTCCCAAACCTGCTGCTCCACCCAGGGATGGTGACAAACAGCCCCAAACCTGCTGCTCCACCCAGGGATGGGGACAAACAGCCCCAAACCTGCTGCTCCCTCCTCCCAGCCCAGCTCAGTTCCCCCTGGGGCTGCACTCCTGTGACCACTCACAGCACTTCTGGGTCTGTGCAGCCCAAAATTGCTCTTTGTTTCTGTGGAAAGGACAAAATTATCATCTCAGAGAGAAAGAGAAATGGCTTAATTTGCACTGAAGGAGCTTGCCTTAAGTGACTGAACTGAGTACATTTCATGCAAGGGGTTTAGGAGGAAGAACAACTTTGCTAGGGGAGTTCAGGAAGGACTGTGAAGGTGTTGCTACTGCAGAATACAAATACATCTGAGCAGAAATTGAGGCAGAGACAAAATAATATATAATCCTGTAGTTCTGACCCAAACTTTATCCAGGAAGTAACTTTGTCAAACATTTAGGAAATAAAATATCATGGCATGAAAAGTAGATGTGAAGAGTGGCGAGATTTTGGTGAACTGGATTAAAAATTTATACCCAAGGGTATGTGGCACTTCCAAGCACTCAGGCATCTGAGAAGTTCTGCACAGTTTAAAAGTCATTTTATTCTTTAGTCACTTTAAAAGTTACTTTATTCTATCTCTGTATCACACTGTAGATGGAGTTGGGGTTCTTGCATGTTGTGGAGTGGGAATATCAGTCTGAAAGGTAAAGGAAAGACCTGGTCAAAGCCCAGGATCCCAGCACTGGCAGTCACACAGTTCAGTGATATTGCAAGAGGTTCCTGATGCAGCAATGTCTGAGCAGAAAGAAATAGGGCACTACCTTGTTTTGTCAGTCACTAATAAAGAAATCACTCATTTCTAACCATAACAATACTCATTTCTTAAAAAATAGAAATAGCACGTTAGGTTTTCTATTATCCTTTTAGCTGAGCATTTTGTTTTGCTGCAAGCAAATCACCTGAAAAATTACCTGCTGGAATATAATTTATTTCATTACATACACTCACAAGAGACTCCTTTAAAACACACTTGATTTGACAGTCTAAAAACAAAAACTCAAATAGTTATCACAAATGCTGTGTTCCTCAGATTATGCACTCCACTTTATATTTTTCAATGCAGGCCAATGTTCTCCAGCTAACCATTTCAAAAATCTTTAAAAGTATTTAAAAAAGAAACAAAAAAAGCCCAAAAGAAGTCTGAGAATCTTTTCAAAATTCATTGAAGAAGCTCTCTAATTATGTATTCAAGCTGAATTATCTTCTCTTTTTCCCTTCATTACATTCACAGTGAGAAACAACATGTTTCATTTAAATAAAAATCTCCGTGTGGTAAATCAGACTGTATATTTATATAGGACTTCCAAAGAAATCTGGGCATTGACTATTCCAACTGTAGGTCAATTACATATCTTAAAACTGAATACATGGGATAAATAGTGATTTAAATTGACAGTGTCAATCCATCTCTGAAGAACTGGAATAACGTGGTACATGGGGGAAAATTATCTCCAAATTACAATTGAGAATGGCACCTAGAGCAGATCAACAAACTACAGGTAGAACTACAAAAAAACTGGGTTTGGAAAGTTTGAAACTCACAACGTTGGGAATGTTTTTAATTAAAATTTTGAGGCAGCTGTTCAGCGATGAGGTGTTGCATAATCCCGTGTTCATTTATCTAAGTGGAAATGAATGAGAAAATTGATATGAGGAAAACCCTTGAAGTGTGAAATTCCCACAGTTATCTATAAAAAGTTACAGTTCTATCTTTCTGTCTCTCTAATAGCAGCAGAAATGCAGGTAATAATAGCAGATTTGTATGGCTCTTCACTCCAACATGCCACAGTCTCAAAGGTTTCTTTGCATCATTCCAGCAGGTGTTGAATGCAGAACTTCTTTGAAAAAGCTGCTGAAAGGTGGGAGGTTTGGGAGGTTTGTGTGATTTGGGAGGACTATCATGGAATTTGGAAGGAAAAAAAAAAGGAGAAAAAAGTTGGCTGCTGTGTGATGAAAGTAAGGTCAGAGTGATTTGCTTGCTTCAATTTTCATGTGGGTCACTAAATATCTCAGCTCTTGTCTTCAGAGCTGCTGAACAGGTGCAAGTTTGTAAAAATCAGGACATTTGTGGTCATTACCAGTTTCTAAACATAATGTTTGTTGTTTGTAATTTGATACCATTTGCTACTCAGTGGGGAAGGGCCAAACCTGGAGCTGAGTGGGAATTTTTTAGTCAATGAGGCATTTTTCTAAAAGAGATTTAAAACTCAGTTATGAAGTCTCATGAATACCATGTCTTCTGCTGGGAACTCTTCAGAGCTGTAGAGCTCTGGATGTCTCTGGAAGCAGAGGAAATGCTGTGGCAGGTTTGCATTTTCTGCCACAGGACTGCATGTCCTGCACTTCCCAGTCTTGTCTGGGAAACAGATGGGAAACCTTATTTGCTGTGAGACACAAGTGGAAATGTCCCCTCACTTCTTTGGCAGGGCTGGTTTGAATCTTTGCTGTCGTGAGACAGAAAGAACAAGAAATAAAGGGAAATAAAAGGAAATATGAAGTGTATTAGATAAGGTGACTGTCCTTGTGGGCTGCCTTCAGGATCCTTCCCTCGTATCTCTGATCTGAGAGGCCAAGCATCCTCCTGCCTCCTACTCAGGATTTCTTTCTTTTTCTCTTTTTTCCCCTTTCTTTTATCATTTTAAAGGTTTTTGTCTGCCTTTTCAACGCAAAGTGGGTCATCTTCAACTGCAAGCTGTTAAGCTTTTGCAATCCAATTTTCAAGAAAATTAACCAGCTCTTTCTTACCCAGATCATATGGGAGCCCATGTAGCCTGAGGATTTCATCTTGGATCTAGTTCTCAAATATTTCTACTCTGGTCTGTAAGATTTTATCTCCTTTGATTAGACTTGTCTATTCAGGCTTTTCCCCAGCTTTCAGAAAGTTCCATTTTTTGTCTTTCCATCTTATAGTACCCTTATTTGACTCTTCTCAAGCTCTTGAGAAGCCCAAGCTCTCTTTGACAACATTGTTTTCCTTAAAATCTACAGGAAAAAAAATTTCTTAGGACCACTTCTAATCATGCTCTTTCTTGCTAATTAGCTGGTTCTCAGAAGATGGTCCTTGTCTCTTCCAATATTGTGATGCTATGAAGTCTCAAAATGTTCATCTGTGTAATACTAATGTTTTAATATTTAAAGTCATATTTACTTAGCTCTGTATTCTGACAGATTTCTTTAAATTTTGTTACTATGCAACAGGAAAATGCAAATTAACAAATGTGCTGCTCTCTGGCCTGATGTCAGGAGCCTCCCAGTGTTTCTGGATAAATATCTTTAAAATTACCTCATCTGTGAAAAGGCGAAAAAAGAAGCTGCCTAAGGAGAGGGGGAAACTCCAGAGGATGCAGTTGAAAAAGGAAGCTGTGGTGTTCTCCTGAGGATGTAAAAGCCTCAGGCTGGTACCCACACAGGACATTTGTGCCTTGCCACACTCCCTGGTCAGCACAGCCAGCTTGGCTGAGGGTGCCAGAAGGGGAAAAGCCAAGCCAAGCCCTTGCTGTGCTAATATTGAAGTGTCCCAGGCAAATTTGGTCATCCCAGGGCAATTTCTGAGGTCTCAGGGCACCCCCGTGGCAGCACCGAGCTCCCCAAAGGCCCAGAGGCACCAGAAGAACATTTTTATTGTGTTCAGGCAGCAGAAGAACAGCCCTGGATGCATTGTGAGGGATGGACACAGCTTTTGGAGCAGCCACTCCTCTCTGCAGGGCTTGGGGTGTTTGTGGTCTCAGAGCTGGGGCAGAGACCCTGCTGATCACCACGAGCTGGGCACTGCTCCAGCCCTCCTTGCCTCACCCCTGCAGCATGGTCTGCACTCAAAATCTTAATTGATTCCTGCAGGAATTAATTATATTTTCATTGGAAGGGAAGGAAATAGTAAGATCCAAGGCACATTTGACAAACAGCTGAAATGCTGAAGAACTAGGGGGAAAAAAGTACCAGAAAAGGGGAAATAACCTTCAATTTAGAGGCAGTTTCACATAGATGGAAAGTACATGGAAGCAGTCATCAATGCCTTCAATTGCTCTTAAATAGCTAATTTAATACAAGACATTGCTAATTTTGTATAAAGAAGGAAGGTATTACATTTGCTATGGGTGGAAAGAAGTATGTCAAGTAAAAAGGAGGATCCTTTGCACAATTCTTATCATTTATTTTCTTCTCTCCAGAATGAATCCATTTAGTAGGCATGCATTTCAACAGTGGGTGAAATTCTCTCTTTCTATCAGTTTGATAGGATACTGTCTGGATAATGAATCTTTACAAAGATTGGATCCTTGTAAACTTTTAACCACAACATTTGACATTGCCCACTGCTGGACCTGTGCTGGGGAGTTTCATTGCTCATTAGTTGTAGTTAAACTTCTTCCCCAGCAGCCTGCTGTGTCAGATGATGATCAATAGTAAAACTACTCCAAAACTACTGCCTGGTGAAATAAAAGTACCCAGAATGAGAATCAATGAACTTCAAACAGAAGTAACTTTCTATAAAATCCTCTTTAGTTACTGCTTTTCTATGCAGTTGGAAAATTTTGAAGAATATCTAGTTATTGCATCAAGATCTCAGGTATTTCTATGTTTGCTCTCCTTATATACCTGAATATTTGTGGGAAAAGATTTTGACAGCTGACTTCTGAGGGTGTGATTAAATATTATTGTAGTGGTTCTCCTGTAGATTCATCTATTTTGATTTATTTATGGGTTGTACACACTGGGAAGGTGCTAGAAATCCCCCTCTTTTTGTTTGGTATGAAATTGTAGTGAATAGCTGAGGGGTCAGGAGGGAAGTGAAGCACTTCAAGGACAAGTTTAAGGCACATCTTGATTTGTGTGGTGTCAGCTTCACAATGTGGAAAGCTACAGCTGGGGGCTGTCTGCTCTGGAGAGAAAATGTACTCACACTGTCAAAGCCTATGAACAAAACAGGAATGACACTGGGCAGCACAGAAGGTGCCAGACAAAAGAAAATCCAGTGAGCTCAGGAAATTACACAGGTGGTAGCTCTTTGTACTACCATAATGTGAAAATCTGATTAATTTCACAGCAGATAGGGTGAAAAAAGTTGATTCTTCATACTGGGAGTCAATAGAAAATTCTCTCATCTGTCCTTGCTTGGCTTCTTCCACTGTCACACAGTTTTGTGCTCTCTGGATATTCATCTTCAAGATTTGGTCTTGGATTTTGCAGCACAGCTACTTTTCAAAACTACACCAAGCCCAAATCCTGCCATCCCTCAGACATCCCTTTAAAAATTAATGTACTTTGGGTACACAAGTTCCTGTCTCCCTACAGCTGAAGCATATTGCAGGAGCAAGCCAGAGTGCATGGGATGACATTTCAGTGGGATTTGGCTCTGCTGAGCATGTTAAAGGTGATGGTGGAAATGAATCATGAGCAGGATTTAGTGGGGACAAGGCTCAGATGAGTGGCTGGTACCTTTGTACACCCAATGTTTTTGTAGTTCCACTTGCTGGCAAGAGGGGTGAGCTCTCAATCACCCAGGGATTTTCCTCACCCCACAAAAGGCTTGAATGGGCACATTTGGTGATAAAAACCAGCAACAAAGACAACTCTTAACATCTGGAGCTGTAGCATAATCCCTGTGCTGAGATCATCTGGAACACCAGTTGGAATTTTCACCATTTGTGTTGTGTTTCCATCAGCCTCCAGCACAGGAATTCCTGTGGTCACCATGCAGTGGAATAAAAGTGCTGCTGTTCCTGGATGTGCATCTTGGAGCAGTTGTGGCCCTTTCACTGCTCCAAAATCTGCAGTTTTCACAGAGTTTCTGGCAGTGCCCTCATCCTTATCCCCATCCCAGTCTCTGCCTGGAGTCCCTCCCTGGTGAGGATGAAGGCTGAAGGATGGAGATGACCCTGCTGGCTCAGGCTTTGAGGGATTTGGCATTCCTGTGGGAAGGGACATTGGTGACTCTGCTGGTCAGAGCCACCCAGGGGTCCCAGGGGGACACAGCTGGCTTTCCAAGTTATGTAGCACACAGTTCTAGGCTAGATGTGGAGGAAAAATAAAGATGCAGCCCAACCTTCATGCTTAACCTATTAGAATTAATGAAAAAGTGAAGAGAAAAATCACTTCTCTTTGTCTAGAGGGCCACACCAAATGCAGTCTGCTAAACAGAAATCAGAGCCTCTCCAGGAAGAAAAATCACTAAAAATTTAACAAGGAAAACCATAAAATTTGTTGTGGGATGAACAAGAAGAAGCAAAGGAATGTTTTGAGCTGGTGTGAGATGGTGTGGGGCAGTTACAGTGAAATCAGTCTCTGTTTTGGCTGATACATCAGAAGGCTTTAATAGATAAGAACAATAAAGCAATCCAGTTATTAAAACCCTGGAGGGCAGTTAGGAAAAGCAGATAGCAAAATGCATTGCTGATTTAGAAGAAAAAAGTCTGCAAGAGAACCAGAACTTTGATCGTGGGGGAATTTTGTTCTGGAGATTTTGATTGTGATAACTATATTATTTCAGATATATTTTGGATGACAATACTGCATTCCTTAGTGAGAGAATTTGTGGAACAATCCATGGCTATTTGGGAGCTAATCCTGTAAAAAAGACAAGTCTCATAAATAAAGGAGCATGTAGAAACTAGTGATAACAATATTATCTGAACAGACACGTTAAGAATAAAGAAAGAAACAAAAGTTTGATTGTGAAGCAGCTGATGCTGAGAGAATATTAAAATGCACTAAGATTTTAAGTATTTTAAGTATCCATGTAATATATAGGGAATAATTTAACAGAGGAATTTGAAATGTTTCAGAAATTGTTAGCAGTAATGATACTGTAACTCAGTTTAATTAAATTGAATTAATAAAGCAAAAGAAAATGATTAGCTGGTAAGCATAAAGAATAGTGAAAACAATAGTAAGGTTATTTCTTTAGGATACCTGCAAGAATAAGCATGGTAAAATATTTAAATATAAGGAAAAATACATGAAACTTAAGGCCATGAGAGAAGTGCAAAACTTGGGTCTCAAAATACAAAAAAAAGAAATGTTCAACTTTTATTCAGTATTTTGCTAGATTTCATTTAATGATGAGTACTAAAAGTAAGTGATCCAGTGGAGAAAAGCTGCTGAAGTGTTGAGAGCTGTTGGCTGAGTTCAATGGTGCTGTGTCTTCTCCTGATCTAAAATAATGGAGTGGAAGGAAGTGTTGGGCAGGAGGGAGAGATTCCAGCCTGTTCCATGACAATATAATCCTCAAACCAAAGCCCTGCCCTTGCTGGGCTGTTCTGGGGGAAATGGGTTTCCATTTCAGGCTTGCTCTGGAGCTCTTCATGAGTGGGGCCATTTAATTTATGGAAAGACTTCTCCTTGGTGTTCACAGCCTGCTCAGTTTAGCACACATCCCACTATTTTATGGAAGTTCCAGGCACTCCACCACTACACACCCACTAAAATGGGACAGAAGTGGAGCAAAAGCAATTTAAAATTTCATCTGTTCTGTCCCATCTCCACCACAGCAGTCTCCTCTCCCCAGGGCTGGGAGAGAACCTGCATCCAAATGCTTGGTTCAGATGATTGCATTTCCTTACCCACTCTAATGACAGAAATAAGTGTTGTGGGGAGTTAAACATCATTTGGACTTCTTACTGTGAGAGTATGTATTAATTTCCTCAAAACTAATCCAATTTCTTAATTGTTGCACCTACAGAATGTTGCCTTTCTGCAGTTGCTCACAGGAAGGTGTTCCTTCCTCTTCTGCTGCTGATTGACCCGATGAGCTGTCACCATAGCAACAGAATAAATTAATTAAAAAAAAAAAAAAGGTCAGGTTGCCAGACTTTAAAACAGGAGATGGGAAACAAACAAATAATCTGAGATAAAACTAAACTGTCTCCTGAAATTTTGGTGTTGGTAACACCCCTGATAGGCTGGATCTGCATTTGAAGACCTTGAGGTACATGTAGTGTATTTGAGCATCAAATTTAGATTCTGAGGTATAAGTTAAGGCAGAGAAATGTTGGGTGGTTTTTTTTTAAATCAAGGGCCATACAAATGTCTTTCCACAACAATTTCTCTGCCTGTAAAAAGGGGAAGAGTACCAGCATTGCAGGGGCAAGAGTCCAGGTTCCTCAGGCACGGGTGCAGGAGTTTGGATGCTCTCACTGTCCCTGGATCTGCTCTTTCCCATCTCCCACGAGGAGCACAAGCCTTGGCTTGTCCTGAGGCACAGCCTGTCCCAGGCACTGTGAGGCACTTGGGAAAGTGGCCACGTTCCACAGGAAAGGCTGAGACACCTTCAAACCTGCTGGGACTCTGATACACTCAAGGGAGAAGTAGAAAACTGAGAATCGTGGTGTTGGCCTGAAGTAAAGGCACACAAAATCTGAAATTCAGTGTTTCAGGCTCATCTGTAGTAAGTGAAAATGTGTGTACACCTTTCTGCCCTGACTAGAAATTCTATTATGAAGCTGATAAAAATCATTTTCAGATTGGCTTCATCAAATTGACACTTAGAGGTAAAACCTGGCTAGATCTAGCAAAAATGACTACTTACAGACAAGGAAATTGGCTGAGTTTTGCTTAGTGAAAGCTGCATAAATCCTCTTCACACCCCATAGTTTTTCTCATCCCTCTTCATCAGTTTTAGCAGCAAATACCAAAAGTAGCCACTTTTTAGAGGTGTGACTACTTAGGGCTTTAAAAATCTTATCACTGGCCATCGTGGATAATGTGCCTGTTGTAGCTGGAAACCTCTCAGCTTTGTAAAACACTTCAGCATCAGAGTTGTGACTCTCTCAAAGCACAAATTCCACTGCTCTGGAGAAGAGAGTGCTCACTCCTTGTTGGTCCATCCCTTTCATTAACCTAAAACTTCATTATTTGGGCTGGAAATGATTTGTTTTTAGTAATGAGAGTTTCAATGTTCAATATTACTGTTTTCAAGGTATCTTGGAAGGATTTTGCATTCCTGCTTTAGGTTTCTGTAGTTGAAAATGCCAGCTGTTATATACAAGAGAAAATCACGCTTCAGGGTTTCGAGAGATTAATTGGGAAATGTGTCCTCTGTATATCCTAAATTATCAACTGACATAAGGCAAATAATTAGCAACAAAATGTGTTACTCAGAGAAGCACACATTTGTGTTCTGTCTGTCTGAGGAACATTTCAATCACTGAGCTGCCAGTGCTAACTGTGGCAGCAATCAGGAATCAGAAGCAAAATCAAGATCCAATTGTATTCCTTGCAGCATATGGGCCAATTATGTAATTATTCTTTAAAAAGTATATCATGGGAGCACTTTGCAAAGGGAGGAACACAGGTTGTCTTTCATGTGGCATTTTCTGTTTTCTTAATTGCCACTTTTTAACGAGAGAGCTGATTCTGCATGACCCCAGTTAATGATTTACATCAGTTTGCTCTCCTTTTAACTGGTTCTTCAGAGAAGAGTTTCATTTTAATAGCTCTTTTTTTTAATAGTTCTTTTTCTTTGCTTTGCTGCAGACTTGCTTTGCTTTGTTTTCTTGAATTGGGTCTTAGTGAGGTTAAGAGCAGTGCTAAGCCAATTCCACAGTAGGAAAAGGCCTTCCCAGGAATACAGGTGTAACAAGAATATTCAAGTACTGAACTTTACAACCTTATCAGTCATGTTTTCACTTTAGCACAAACACCATTATAGCTGTTCTTAGCTATTGATTTGACCTTTGTTGGTTTTGGGGGTAGGTTCTTTTTTTTTTTCCAAATATCAATAAATCAGCCCTTTAAATGCAATGAAAATTCAAAACTTAGGTTTGTCTTATAACTTAGCAAGGCAGTCTGAGAAGCAGATGGTTGTAACCTTTATATATCTTGATTACAAGAAATTGTGATGCATATGTCTGAGTTTAGAAATGGAATACAAATTCATCTGATGTCACTGTATGCAGAACTGGGTAAGCTGAAACTGAGTATACTTCTTACTGTATATGTAATGCTTTTTGCAAATTTTTGTGTGCATCAGCTTTGTTATAATTAAATTCCCATATGTTCATTAAAGAAACAAACAAATTTTGTTTTATAAATGGGACTTAGCAGCATTAGCAGCAGGGATAGCACAGTGAATGTTCCAAGGCTGGAAACAGGAGTTCTGCCTTTTCCAGTTGCAAATCTGATTCAATTCAGACATTTTATTAATCATGACAGTATGTTGGTGACATTTCAGCAGAGTTCAGTTCTTGTGATACAGCAACAAATCTCACAGAGAAGTTTCATACCCCAGCGAGCCTGTGGACAGTGGTGTTCTCACATTCCTTTAAACCTGTAACCCAAAAGAAATAACAGACATATAATGAAAACAAGCAAAGTACTCAAATCACAGCAGAGTGTGTTCTATGATTGTCTTTGTCTACCCTTCAGCTGAACTGATAAAATTGTGTTGGTGCCATCCCAGTTGTATAATTACAGCTGCACAAAAAGAGCTGCTGTGGTCACAAACAGAGATTAGATTTTGTGTTTGAGGAGCAAGAGGCACCAAGGTATTTTTAATGTTATCTTAAAGGTTTTCTACTAAAATATGGCAACAGAAAGCAGAAATAACTTCAGGCCAAGAGCCATGTTACCTGTAATAATTAAGCATCTTCACTCATGAAGTTAGAGGTGAATGAACCCTTAACTCCTTTAATCCTTGCCCTGAATTTGCCTTGCTTTTATATTATACAGAAATAGTGGGAGAGAGAAGAAAGGACTTTTTTTTTCTTTTTTCAAGGAGACAGAGTAAAGAAAGGGAAGATCACTTTGAAATATCTCCTGCACCAAAAGCAGGAAGAATTATTTTCCTTACCTCCTGTTCTCTACCCCAGCCACTCTCCAAACTGGTGCTGGTCTCAGCCCACACTGGAATAATGTCCAGGGACTTATTCACTGATATTATTTCACTGTTTGTCAAACAGTTCTGAATTGTGAGTCTTTGGGAACAGTTGGTTTCAAAACAAATCGTAAAACTTGCCACAAATTATTCATAATAAATATTTTTCCAGCTTTCACTGCATCTGTGGCTCACATTGCAAAAGCACCTAGAGGCCTGAGCTGACATTAAGACAATCAGTATGCTAAAAGCTGTGTGCATAGACAGTAAAATGAAATATTTATGTGAAAAATGTCTCTACAAATAATACTTAGGGCCAAAAAGCATCAGCACATTTGGGGATTTGCTGTTGCAATCGAGTTCTGTAGGATTTGGTGTGTTGTGGCTTAGGACTGTCCAGGCAGGAGAGTTCCACAGATTTATCCCATAAAGAAGGACATTTTCAGGTGTTATCATTAAAACAAGACTTTTGTCAGCCTGATATCAGCACAGTTTTTTTTAAACTTTGAATACTTTGAGTGAAATGCTCTTTACAATCCAGTGGTGCTTGAGCAGCCCATGTGAGCACAGCAATGAACTGGTGAGGTCAAAGAGTTTGCATTTCTTCACAAATAATGCCACTGACTGTGAGAACCATGTGTGGTCAGAGAATGCAGTGTCTTCTCCCTGCAGCAGTTCTGGCACATGCTTTTGTGCTGCAGGGCTTGACAGTTTTCCAGATGAATATTTTAAATAATAAGAATTTTGGAGGGGGCTTCCAGGTATCTTTTTTTCAGACCAATTTATTTGGGCATAGTATGGGGAAAAAAACCCAGACCAGCAAACCAGATAATATAACTGTATCTAGTAGTTCCTTTTCAGAACCTGTTCTTTTCCAATGCCTCTTACTCTCTGCTCAGATTAATGCAGTGTAGCTGTCATGAGAACAGGTTCATAATAATTTTGGTAGGAATCTGTAGGGACCCAGTTAAGGTGCCATTATGACAGGAGATTAGAATGGGGAAAACACAGAAGGGCACAAGTCCATGGAGAATTCATTAGGATGTTAATTTGATTCCTCTGTGATTATTGCAGTGAGATTTCAGTGTGAGCCTTTAGAGAACTTCTGATGATGTGGAAATGAAAAGGTGTCAGCGTGCATTACACTGTCATTAGAAAAGAAATCAAACACTAAGAAAGTACCATGAAAAGAAAATGGTGCTGAGTTTTAATGCAAACTGGAGAGCTCCTTGGTGTTCCTTCCATTTCATCTCCTCGTGTTTTGTGTTCTGTTTGTGGCAGTCAGTGCAGGGATTGCTGGCTGGGCTTCCCCTGCCCATATTCCAGCCAGCACAGAATCCATGCTGTGTTCCAGAGTTTGGGTTCCCCTTCTCCTGCATTTCCCAGCTGTGAATTCTCCTGCCTGCTTCAGGGAGTTCCCTGACCAGTGGGAAAGGTTGCACTCCCAGGAGCACTCGAGGTTGGATGTGCTGCCTGAAACCTGATTGTAGAAAACTTCATGCCAAGGAAAAGCATCTCTCTGGTCTTCCCAAAATCAGGGATTTCAGGGGTGTTTGAGTGGCCAGAACAGTCAGTTTACAAACACCCTCATTTAGGAACTGCTGACATTTCCTGAGGACTTTTGGGAAGGAATGAAACACAAACAGGTGAGTACTTCTGTATGGGCTCTGCCTAAGATCTTTTGTGGAACTGTTTGGTAAAACAGAGGTGTGAGATTAAAGAGTTTTAGCTGTTTTTTAGGTATATCATTTTTAAGCTCCTGTTCAGTTACGATGATCTGGAGTTGTGTGAGCAGCTTGAAAACTAAAGTTTGAGTTGAAGTATAAAAAGGTTTTCTGAGGTTTTTCGTGTCCTCATGTTCTATAAATTATGATTGTAGGTGGACACAGATCTTCAGGGACTTATTTGCATGATTTTTTTTGTGTAATAGGAGCTGTGTTTTGTGTAGTAGGATTTTCATTTCTCCAGAGTCTGTTGTGCCACTAATTCCTCTGTGCAGTGTCATGTTCCATGAAAATGAGCAAACAACCTTCATTTCTTGTAGGTAGGAAATGTGTATTTTTTCCATGTAGTGACTACTGTTGCTGATAAATGGAATAGGATTATGGCAAAATGTTCTGTGAACTGGAATTATGTCCTGTGACAGGAGCCTGGGTGCAGCTGCTCTGTTAACTCTGGTTTTGCTATTCTCACCTGCTATTATTGTTTATTTATCTGTTCTTTGCAATAATAAGTTGCTGTTTGGCCAAGGTGAAGCAAAACCTTCCTGGGCCTGGGTGACAAAAAGGGCAACAGGCAATTGCAGCACTTCCAAATCTCTGAATAATTTGCATTTATGAGTTGGGGTTTTGTCTTTGATGAGACTCTGATGGTTCCACAGGAGATCTCCCACTGCAGCTTTTCCCATGTGTCTCCTCTAACAGATCAGGAATGCTGTGGGCTCTGCAGGGCAAGTTCTTGCTGTGTGTGTACCATGGCACACAGGACCTTCTCTAATCCCTAATAAACCAGATTGATGCAGGAAGGAAATGGCAAGTCACAGACAGATTTGTTTCCTAAATGTAACAACTACTGTGACTGTGCACGAGTGCTCCTTGGGGAAAGGCACATTTCCTCTGCAAGATAGCTTCTGTTAGATAAATCCACTGACTGATATATAACAGATGTATTTATATCTCATAAATCAAAGTTATATTAATAATATCTCTAATAGATTAATCAGAGACTGAATTCACTGTAACAGAATTAAAGCAAAGTTATTTTTAGGAGTGAGGTTGACCAGAAATGGTTGAATGTTTGGAAGTAGAAAATAGATTAAGGCCATGTTAAACTGTAAAATAAACAACTGGCTTTTTTGTGTCTTGGCTTGATCCAAAATATGTTCTCAAGCGTTGCCAAAATACAGAGATGCTCTAAAGGAAAGCAGTGTCTGTCTTGATGTAAAACCTTCCTTGCAAGGCTCTGTCAGCTGAGACAAAGAGAAATACAGCCCAGTTAATTCCTAGGAGTGCCTCTGCTGGCCTAAGGTTTGATTCTGGAAACTCAGAGCCCTTAATGCATCCTCAAAGCACCATTCTGGTCCTGCCTGCTCCACAGAAGCGACAACAAATTTAGGAGAACTGAGTTGAAAATTGGTTGTTCTGACTGAGATCAGTTTCAGCTGGACACAAATGTGCTCCTCACATGGATGCACACACAGCCCAGATGTGTGTGCTCACCTACAGCAAATAATCCTCACTGCCAGGACTCAAATGGGACTGAGGGCTGTGTCTCATGGTCACTAAAACGTGTGCATGGAGCTCCAGAAAGGGAATTCTAGGCTTTAACACATTTCTCCCCAATTCCAACAATTCTTGCTAAGAGCATGTGTTGAGTTTAAACCTTGTGAAAAAAATGAGCTTGTAATTTGTGTTGTAGGGAAAGTTTAGATCAATCACTTTTTACACTATTTCACAGTTCTTCATTTCACACACTTGTGTAGCTACTTAATAAAAATACATAATGCATGACTTTGTACTATAAACTGTTAATTTATAATAATTTTATGTCATCTACTGTAATTATGGCACTGTGCAATCTGTACTAGTTGACAATATTTTGGCAGAAGCATCTACTGTAATATTTACAAGGCATTTCTGGCTCCGTTTAGTTTTCATTGTGCTCCCAGTTATTCTCCTGAGTTATTTGGATACCAGTATATAAAAATGTCTGTTGTTTGCTTTGCTTCTTGACTAGTTAATCAAAATCATTTTAATATTATGGAGCTTTTCAAGAGAGAAATTATACTCCAAAAAATCCATTATGCACAAACAGAGAAAGTAATGAAGTTCTGCTGGTCCTGAAGTAATTTCACACCATTTAAAGCTAAGCCCCATTGTTTAATCATTTCTAATCATTTGCTTATAAATTCCAGTCTGTCTCAACCTAACTCTGTGGAAATTTTTTTGCTTAATTTTAATTTTCATTATCCACTGGATAACTGGTGTAATTCCCAGAGCTCTGCAGAAGTCACAGTTAGTTTGGGTGGCTGGGATAAACATGCCTAAGGAACATTAACTGCACTCACAGATTTCTAGAAGAGCTCTGTACATTTGGAACTCTGGAAATTGTACACTTATTTATTTGTAGTAGGTGCTTTGTTATCCAAATGGAAGCTGCAGCTGCTGAACACATCTTGAACCAGATCTCTTATTTTTGTACTTGACAGGAGCTTTAGCTTCTCCCACATTCAGGCCAGAGTACTGAGGAGGAGATTATCATTTAATTGATATAACTTTAAATTTCACATTTGCATTTGGTCCATGTGTCACTAAATATACCATGATGGAGCACTAAGATCTTGGTGTGAGATGAGGGGAGGGTGTGTGGCAATGAAACCCGTGCATAAATACCTGGGAGAAATGATTCTGCAGCTTGCTCTCATTTGTTAATTGCAGATCAGTGCTGTTCCAGACAGGGAGCTGGGTGGCTGTTTATGACTCCCCGTGGCAGATGAGTGAGTTTCCATTTGCATTTTGATTTGGATCAGGAGTGTGCATTTGAAGAAAACGTCCTGACTGCCTGCAGGTGATCACGTTCATGAGCACCAGGAGCAATCCTGGAGCTGCCCATGTTTATTTGAGGGAGAGGAGAACCTGGACCTTCCCTCTTTGCTGTCATTAATTACCATGGGCCTCTTCAGAAATGACTGAGTTCATCATTTGGCAGTCACTAGGACCAGAAAGAGCATTAAATATGTGATGAAATAGTCAGTATTTCCAGCTGTTCCCTCATTTCTGGTGTGGCATTGTGGAGGTGAGCAGCCCAGAGCCTTTCCATGCCTGCACACTGTGGTGGCATTTGTGGGAATCCTGGACCTCTGTCAGGCACTGGGGGAGGCTGAAAAGCCAATTCCTGCAGGGCCATGAGGGTCCAGCTGAGCCAAGGAGCTGAGCTGGGGCAGCAGGAGAACTGCAAAGCAGGGCATGGGCTCTGTGTGTGCCCAGCAGACACTGGAGAATAATCACTGTGATTCAGGCATCTTGAGCAGGCAGAGCTCAGGCTGGTTGGGGCTGTAGGTTTTGTTCAGACTGGAGATGTTTCCTTAAGGGATTTTTCTCCTGGCATTTCTGATTTATACTTTAAAGCATAATAAATTTTCAGTTACAATTTCAATTATTTTTGTTGATGAATTTTATCTGCTGTTCCAATCATTATATAAATATTTTTATGCCCTGGAGAGCTCTCTTTAGCAAATCAACAAACTTGTGATCTATACTAATTGAATTATGAATCATTTCAAAACCAACACCAACAAAGAAATGCCGTGCTGCTGTCCTTTTTATTTTTATTTTTATTTTCCTGTGTACTGTTTTAATTTCAATTCTTTTAATTTATTTTATAAGTTGCCATTATTCAGAGACAGGGCTGGATCCAACACTGATGGATTATTTTCTCTGCCAGTACAAAGTGTTGTACATGAGAGACACTGAGAAATCTGACACAATGCTTAATTCAAGAATGAACAAAAAAGTTTGCTTCTGCATCAACAATGAAGATGAAAATACTAGATAACTTATTCTGTGCACAAAAAAAAAAAGATTTATCTGTATGTAGGAAGACTTCAGCAGTTATTGATTCTGAGGATGGTTCCATTCATTTATTCCCTCCCAAATGTTTTATTTGTGATCACAAGAGTCATCTAGTGCAATTAGTGATTATGAAAACTGCCAGCATGCAATTACTCAGAACAATATAAATATTCAAAACAAGAGCCACAAGAATATGTAGCAAGCACAAGAAATTTGAGGTCACAACGTAAAAGGTTTTGTATCCTGTTAACAAAAACCCAGAGAAACAATGAATAAATGTGTCATTTGCCCTGAGACAATAATGCTCTGTGTTTGAAGGTCCCCCATCTGGGCTTTTGTTGTGCTGAAGGGAAGCATACTCCAAAGGTACAGACTTTTCCCCAGGAAGATCCTGTTGCCATTTCTGACTTGAATTATTTTATGGCAGCTATTATTGCAATGCAAAACTGCTTCCTCCTAAACAATTAAATATTCCATTGGAATCTGGAAAAAGCATTTGGAAGCTTTTAATTTCCTTTGATGGAGTCCATAATAGGAAGAGTAAAAACCTGTGTTGTTGTGAACTGGGTTTTGTTTATGGTTACAGGCATTTTAGGTAATTTTGGGGTAGACTTTGGTTCTCTGAAATGGCATTTGGAGTCTGATTTTAGCCCCTGATTCTGCTGCAGGGCTCCACAGCTTGTCTTGCAGGGTCCTTTGGAGGTGTTTTATTTTCACAGCTGATGTGAGCCTGGTGGTTATTTCATAGCCACATCTCTGTTTTGCACCTGGACACTCCCCATGCTATTGATGTGCTCTTGTTTTTGGGGCATAAGCAAAGAAGGGGAAATATGGCAACAGAGTGGCTCCATGCACAGTGTGAGGTGTTCCTCAGGAAGTGGCTCAGGTGCTGATTTGCTTTTAAGATGTTCCAGACCTCACTGGAGGAAGTGACTTTACAATGCAAGTTCCTCTCAGCACGTCTGGACACAGAGATCACCCCTGACCCAGAGAAGCAAACCCAGCCCCTTTCAATGACTCTGTGCTTGGTGTTTGAAACTGATTTTTTATGGGGAAGGGGACTCCTGTTCAATGTTTCATAGCTCCTAAGTGCTCCAGTCTCCAAGCCCAGCAGAACAGCAGTTTATTGCAGAATTGATCAGTGCTGAGTTGTCATTCTGTCTTCACACAATGAAGACAATTCTCCAATATGTGTGATGATGTCACACACAATTAGCAGCATCAGCTGACCCCATTCTGCTCACCTCCTTAAAATATTTCACCAATTGCAGGATCAAGCCCTAATAACTGAGGTTTCAAACTTGCTGTTACAGTTTCCTCTTTGCCCAGACAATAATTGCACTCAAGGTTCAAACACAGAGTTCACAGACCTCTGCCCTAGAAGTGCCCAAATTTGCTGCTGGGTTAATTATAGCTGAGAAGAATTCAGAAAAGACCAAAAATTGGTGAGCTTGGATGCTTGTATCAGCACATCATATTTATTGCAAAGTATTAATGAGTCTTGTACCCAATGAGAGCTGTATTTTTGAATATGTTCTCTGCCTGAGATTAATGTTGATGCAAGTCTCCTGACACTATTAAGGTGTTTAAAATAATACATTTCTTTCATGTAAAACAGCTTCATTGATTTCAGGGGTTTATACTCAATACAAAACCACTTATGCTGTCGTTTGCCAATTAATAATTTAAAAAACGGGGATTTTGTTGAGTTTGGATTTGCATGGTTAATAATGAACTGAACACCATAATCGAAGGTTCTTTTTGTTCTATTTGTGTTGTTTTGTTTGTGTTGTGGACAGGGCAGCGAGGTGGGAAGGAGGAACCTGTGAGAATTTCACCTTTCTCATGTGAGCAAACATCTCCACATCGGACAACCCCAATCTCCAGAGCTGCTCTGTGTCCCTCCCTCCCCCTGCCAGTGTGCCAATGAGATGAGGCTTTAAAATGCTATACTTTTTAATTACTAATGAATTAGTCTCATTTGTCAGATGTCTGAAAATGTGAGCACAGTTTTTTTTCTTTCAAAGCTCCATTGCTTGTGTGAATAAATAGCTAAGTGGTCTTTACCTCCCAAGGGGAGTGCAGTCAGGAAAAGGTGGAATTAGGCAATTAACAAAAGAAGTGAAAGCAGTAAAATAAGAAAAGAGGCTTCTTAAAAAGTTGGTGTTATTCTGAACTCCCCACGGCCATTCGGTGGGGTTCCACTTAATTGAGATGAATAACACAGTTCCATGAAGAGACCAGTGGAAGGTGCCTATTTAAACTTTGTAACTAATTAATAGTTTCTCAAGGATGCTCAGCAGTGAAGTGGGAGTGCTGCTCACGCTGTTGCTGCCACGTCTGTGGCTGGTCTGGTTTGACTTTGCACAGGAAGAACAAAACATCTCTGCTAGCACAGATTTGTCCATCTGTCACTGGAGGAGGGGGTCAGTTGCTGTTATCAGCATGTAATTTCCATTTCCTAAGTGCTGTCACAGTTTCACAGAAGTTGTTCCCTTTCAGACCCTTAGAACAAGAGAAGAACAAATGTGTAGGTTTAATAGTTGTCATTTTCATCTTAGCATCAAACAGGAATAACAAGATAATGTTTCTCAGTGTTTAAATGTTTGTTCCTCATGTGATTCACTGCAGTGGACTTGTTGCTAGAAATTTGCAGGCATTTGTGCACATGAACTGCCCTCCTCCACCGTGTGACACATCTTTGACATCATTTCATCCTATGTGCATCTCAAAGATCTCTGTGCCTCTGCCTTGCTGGATTGTTCTTATAAAATAGCAGTCTTCTTGCTGAGCTAGGCTTTGGAATCTGTCTCTTACAGCAAACAGCTTTCTGAACACCCAGCTTGCCTCTAGCAGCAGGTCTTCAGAGCATGCAGGACATGAGCTGAGCCACTGATGGGCTGTGGCTCTCACCAAGTCCTGGGTGTCACCTGCAGAGCCCTGGGTCCTTCCCTGCTCCCAGCATCTCACAGGGTCTCTGCAGGGTTGGATTTCCTCCTTCCATGCCCTCCTGTCAGTGGGTTTGCTTGCATAAACAAAACCTGTTCTGCTTGTAGCTTGACCTGCTTGTTCAGGACAGTGGAGAAGTTTCTTCATTCTCTGTGTGGTCAGAGCACAGCCATGGCTTTGTTCCCCCCTCACATCTGGGGTAAAAACCTTCCCAGTGAGGAGCTGCTGTGGGGTCTGTAGGTGCTGAACATTCCAAACTACAAGAGAACATCCTTGGATGGAGTAAGGACTGCAAAAGAATGGATAGTCTGAAATTAGAGCAACAAATCCCGT
Organism: Peucedramus taeniatus; assembly: GCA_013400575.1. Taxonomy (NCBI): domain Eukaryota; kingdom Metazoa; phylum Chordata; class Aves; order Passeriformes; family Fringillidae; genus Peucedramus; species Peucedramus taeniatus. Next base: position 222,099 of record WBNO01006766.1, read on the forward strand.
GGATTTCACTTTGCTGGAAATCTTTTTTTGTTACCAAATGAGGTGCTAAGTTTCGAGGAAACAATTGTTACTATCTTGCTAAGTGTTTATAGCTCTTTTTATTATAGATGCTTCCTTCAGGATCTCTTATTGTTCTGCTGGATGTTTTTTTCCCTTCTCCCCAGCTATGGGCCCCTGGTGTATTTTTCCAGAGGAAGTCAGATAGATATATACCAATAAGGATTTGCCATATAGCTATTCAGTACATTATTTTTCTTGATGGCATGTTTGCTTCCCAAGCTTTTTTCTTTACTATCACTTTTCTCTGCTTCCCCAATTCAAGTGGACTTTCTGGATGTCACAGTTACTTCAAAAATATTTGGCAAACAAGTTATTTCTCACTAGGAGAAGCAACAAACTTAATCCAGGTTATCCTCTGTGCTCCTTGAGAATAGATGCCTGCTTAATCCTGTAGAGAAGTAAATACTGTCTGGAACAAAACATCTCTATGCTGTAAGATTGCTTGATTTTTATTTATTTTATTTTTTGTCCAGAGAGGAAGGGAGATTTTTGCTTTAACAGTTGTGTGAAGAGCTGAATCAATACAAGATAAGACCTCAGAGGCTTTTTCCTCGTGTTGAACTATTGGATAAGTATCACTTTATACCTTGGTGTGCAAGCTGCCTTCCTCCCCTGCTTCCCACGGCAACCTGTGGCTGCACCAGGGTATAAAGTCCCACCAGGAGCTCTGTCATGTGTCAGGGGTGCACAGAGCACAGCAGGCAGCTCAGGAAATGCTCGTTTTCTTTAACATTTGGCATTGGTCCTGTGTTCACTGTACCTCTGGAACGTCACTGTTCAGAGATGAATGAGGTTAAACATTATTGTGAGTGTGTTGAGCTGTACCTTCCTCACAGGTACCCATTTCCTCAGTTTAAAACTGAGCCTGGGAGTTGCCAGGAGCAGCATCCCCATCCCAGGGCAGCTGCAGGGTGAGAGGAACCAGCAGTCAGGAGAAAAGTGAAATGCAAAGCAGCCAGGCAGTGACCCCAGGGGACACCGTGAGCAGGGGTGTGGCACTGGAGATTGGCATTACAGAAATGGCACTGGAACAGGGACATTACAAAAATGGCACTGAAATAATGACATTACAAAGCCCCTGAAAGGCAGACACAAGAGATTCTCTTAAAGCACTGCTGTTCTCTTTGCTCCATGAGCTTGGAAGGCTGCCTAGCTCAGCTTTTGTGTCGATGTGGAGGCTCCACCTTCACAAACCCACACAAACACAGTGTTTTAATGTCACTTTTTAGAACCAACTTGATGCAAAGGTGTTTGACTCTTTTTGTTACTACCATTTTATATGTTGATGTAAAATCATAGAGATGAGTTGATTTTCTGGAAGATGCTAGACATATCTTTTGTTTTTTCTTGGCATTTCTGATCTTCTTCGATTTTGAGCTCTTGTAATGAGCTCAAACACTGTAACTCAAATTCCCTTGAAGTGTTTGTAAAACCTGCAGAGCTCAATCTCTTTGAAATATGACACGAAAATTCACTTTTCTAGTTCTTACTCTTATTCCTGCCTTTACTTTAGATAACGAATCTTGGCTATTGTGAAGAGTAAGGATGAGTCAGCTGGGTGAAGTTTTTTATTTGGCAAAGCCACAGCCAAGATCTTGATAGGCATTGCAAAGTGATTAGCAAGCCACGTTACTATTTTCTGCCTTTTGGAAGTTTAACAAAGTTCTTGTTATTTGTTTTCTTGTATTTTTTCTCCTAAGTAGAGGAAGTTTCTGCCATCTGGAGAACACCCCTGCCTGGTGTCTCACAAGTACAGATTCATTTTCCTCACCAAACAGAGCTCTATGTTGGAAGGCCAATAGTCATTGCTGCCACATCCAGAAACTGCCTAAGACAAACCTTTTGTTCTTCATTCCTGGATTTGATAACAAAAGGAAAAATAAAGGAGAAGGCACAAAGAAAAATATTGAAGTGGATAAGGAATCATGGTTTATTTTTACAGAATATTTTCTTGTTTTCCTAGCTGTGAGCAGTTTGAGAGCTTTACTGGTTGATGTGGAAAGAATGCTACAAAAATATCTCTCACTTGCAAAGTTGTTTCCTGCCTTTTGAATTTGCTGTGCACATGCAGAACATGGACCTAATTGTCCAAGTCACTTTTCCTCTGTCATTACATGGGACAGTTTCCTGAGGCCATCAGGACTCGATTATGTTTATCTCCTTGCACCTTTTGGACTCAGATTTAATGATGGAGTCTCAATTTTATATAAATTACTTCACACGTATATAAAATCTTCTTAGTTTAAATATTTTACTTTTTAGTCTGAGCTCTTTAGAATGTTTCTTCCCATCACACAAGAAGCATTCACTACCTTCCTGTAATTTCTCTGTGTGTCATTCAAAAAGTCTTATTTCATGGGAAGAATTTCCTGTGGTAGGAAATCAGCTTTTTGATTATTTGACAGATCCCTGAGTCTGGTATCTCGCAAAGATCACATTTCTCAGGAAAACGCTGCATCTTGTGAAGGAAAGATTAAATGCTAATTTAATGGCAGTGTAATGCCTGTAGCCTTCTGCCTGCTTTGCCAAATCCCCTCTCTCTCTCTCTCTGCAGTGTCATGTAAGTTTTTTTGCACAAATCCAGGGGCAGATGATGTCCCTGTCAGTGCTGGTGCAGCTCTGAGTGCAGGTTCAGGCAGAGGCTCCGAGTTCCAGGCGCTCTCTGGGGCTCTGCCACGCTCAGCACAGGGAAGTGATGCACTGAGAACAGGATTGTGTTGGCGTTCTGCTCTCTTGAGAACATTTTCTGGTAGAAAGAAATAGGAATATTTAAAGCGCACACAGGAGCCTCTTCAAAATTCTCTGCAGCTGTAGTTTGACAATATTACACAGACTGAAATGTTTGCTTATCAGAAAAGCTGAAATGTTTAAAGAACATTGATCTACATTTCTTGTCAGTTTACTGTCTCCATTGGCACAACATTTGGAGGGATTCTGATGTTATGAAATGGAGAGTGCCTCAGACTTGCATCTGCAGTGAATGCTCCGTTACCTCTTCCTGAGCCTTGGAACAATAACTCCTTCCACCTAAACACTCACAGAATGTGAAACATATGAGAGATCTGTGCAAGTTGTTCCTGTTTTCCACCTTATGTTATAATGGCAACTTCTGCCAATCAGCAAAACAAGGAAGTTGGGAAATGGGAATTTTCTGTGAGTGCCACTGGCTTCCTTAATTTCCTTGAAATTAAGTACAGGCTCTGCTCAGCTGTTGCCATTTCTCACAGCTGAGGCAGTGTCAGTGTTACTGACACAACATGTTTAGGTGCTTATGTCAACTTTGGTGTGTGCTCTAAATGAGATCTGCCAGATCACATGATTCATTTTCTGGTACTTCTCCAACCCTGGCCAGGAGTTGTGATAAAGGAGTCAGATGGAAAATTTCAATTAGAATGATTTTTTAAGATGCTTTTTTTTTTAAGTAAAAGAAGCACTTTTATGATAGCTTGCAGCTTTTGCTGAGCAAAGCTGTGATTAGAAGGTTGTTATGTAGGACTTTGACAGCTGACTTGCAATGAGAATTAAGAGTACAGAGTGGAATGCAGACACAGAAATTGTTAGTCCTTTCCCATGGTTTCTATTGTATAACCCCATGTTTCTCCTTAATAGCATTGCTCCAGAGCTCTGCAGCTCTGCTCTGGTTTGATCTCATTTGAGGGTGTCTTGTTGCTGTAGAACCACATTTACAGTAGTAAATGCTTAAGAACCTGATGGGGAAGCAATAATGGAAGTGTTCCTAATTTCTCTACAATAACTCTCCATAATCTGCACAAAACACTGGCTGCTTCCTCCTGCTTCTCAGCAAAGATTTAAAAGCTGAGTGAGTTGCCATGTTACTTAAGACTTCATTATTTTTTGCAAAGTATACTCCAGAGCATTTGCTAGAACATTATGAAGTATTATCATAAATGATTAAGCTGAACTATAATCGTCAAAATATGTGAAAAAAGCACATCTGGCAAGCCTGGTTTTTCACTCCCTAATTCACATGAGTCAGTAATTCACCATGGATCCTCCTGGCAGTGTGCATAAGTCAGACTCTGGCAGGGCAGGCGTGTGGCTCCTCAGCTCCCTCGAGCACAGCAGGCACCTCTAGGCTGGTCTAACCCATCCAGCCTGGACCTGAACTGGGAAAAGCCTGACTGATGGACTGGGGGAAACAGGAAAACCAACCATCAAATCCAGGCTCACACAGCCAGCTCTATGTAACTGATATTTTATATTCATTAGCCTAAATAGTTGTGGTTTCTTGCATCTGTTGTTCCTCTCCCTGTTTTTCTCCTTGCTTATATGATAGATACACTGTCATTTCTAATCTAGGGTGTATTTATGGCCAATTTATAACATTTGTTCTTGTGCCAGCATCAGCCTTTAGTTAAAATGCTCTTTATCCTTGTTGCAGGTTAGTTCTATGGTGAGAAAGAGTGAAAAACAGATAACATCCATCTCAGCCTTCATTTTGTGAGGTTATACAAACCAAAAGCCTCCTCTTTGAGAGAAGTTCTGGCTCCCTCAGCCATACTCCTACTAGTGCAGATTGAATTTATTTTCCTTGGGTGGAACCTTTCCCACTGTTGCAGACGAGGCCTCCCTGGTGCTGCCCAAATGCCTCTCCTGATGGAACCTCTCACATCTGTTAAATCCCAGGCTCAGGATCCTCTCCTGGGTGGACAAATTCTTTTCTTCCAAACAATGAATGTTATTGTAAGTCTCTTACAGCATTATGTCAATATTATGGGTGTCAAAGAGAATATCTCCTGGAGCTGTTTGTGATGAGATTGCACAGGGAGGAGGGCTGAAGTGGGAGATCTCCAGTTCTTTCTTGTGCCAAGCCACTGACACACAGCAGTCCCCTCCAGGAGATATTTGCCTACTACTTTCCTTTTTGTTAAGTTGAGGGAACATTTTTGACAGAATCTATCTTTATGATAACATTGAGATTTCAGCTATATTTGAGTTTGATTGTGGAGGTCTTTATGGACCTTGCTGTTCCTTGCTGTGTGTCTCTCCAGGGATTTTGATTGCAAAAGGTGATTTTGCTGTTCTTTTCCTACTTCTTCACAGTATTATTGCACAGGGTGACTCTACACCAGGTTGTATCTCTATTATTTGCAGTACACCTTGAAACTGCTGCTCTGTCACAATGTGATTATCTGAGATTCATGTTCCTTCTGAACACGTCCTCATGTGACTGCCCAGGTTCTTTGGTTTCTTTGCTTTTCTGGTGGGTCCTTCACTACCCTGGACCAGACTACCTTTATTATCTCTGAATTTCTCCTTGCCTCCTCCTCTGTTCTTTCCTTGCCAAGCCCTTCCACACTCTTCACTTGTACAGAGCAGGCTCAAGCAGGACCCATTTTCCCTGTTCCTTATTTTGGGATCCTGCACAATTTAACTTCAGGTGGCCCTGGGTTTACACTTGTAAAGCCCTTTGCAAACAGGGGTGTGTAAATGCTGCTTGCTTCACCCTGCATGACTTCTGCTAGATGGGAGCAGAAGCTGAGTATTTTACAATTACTTAACCCCTCGGTGGCCAGAACAAAATGAGGAGCTGTCTGTGCCAAGGCCCAACTCTTCTGCATGCCAGGGGTGCTGAGGGGCTGTGGCAGATCCACGGGGCTGCCCTGTGCCATCTGCACCCTCAGCAGTGCCCAGCCCAGGAGCAGAACCTGCTGAGAGCCTCCCTGCTGTACCTCTGGCATGCAGGAAGAACATCCTGAGTTTTCTCAGCCAGCCTGGCCAGAGGGGCCCCAGCTGAGGGATCTCTGCACAAAACTCTCATCACTCCTGGGCCTGGAGAGGCTGAGCTGGAGCTCCCAGAGCTGTGACAGAGCTGCTGAGCAGCACAGTTAGGCAGGCTGTGTACAGAGGGGGGCAGTGAGGATTCAGCAGCAGATTTAAATTGTCATTTCTGAGCAATTGAATAATAAATTGGCCTGGAAAGCGTTGAATATTTTAAGGCTTTAAATAACAACTGGGTTCTGCCTTTTGTGTGCAGTGTTTGCTGTGCTGGAGCTGTCCAGGTGCTGCTCAGGGCAGGCTGAATGCCCAAATTAAAAACTCGAGGCTGGCCTGAGGCATCCTGAGCCGTGTGCTCCCCCAGGGCGAGCTCTGGGAGGGCACAGGGACATTTCTGTCCAGCCTGGCTGCTGGGACAGGGACAGCAGGACAGGGGATGAAGTAACAGAGCTGGGCAGGGACAGAGCTTGGCATTGCTCAGCACCCAGCAGCTGCCAAACAACAGATACCTGCGGAAGAATTCGGTGTGCAGATAATTTGCATTTTCTGTATCTGTGATTTTTTAAATTATTTTTCTTTTTTTAATGTTTCTCTTGGCAGGTAGTATGTTTTTATTTAATAAATCTTGATGGATTTTTTTCCTTACATAAATTTCTGTCACTTTTAAGCCTTGTAGGTTGTTTTATGTTAGTAAATAACCTTATTTTTGTATAAATACCGCCGCTTGTAAATTCCAGTTTTGCAAAATCTTGGCAAATTTTTGTCATCTTTTCAGCCTCTTTTTTTCTGCTGGGAAAAAAAAAAGTCTCTAGAAAATTTTTCTTAGCAAACAAAAAACAAATATAATCTTTTATTTTCTAATGAAAAAGCAAGTATTACCCCTTTTTCATAAGGGGAAGCCAATCTCAGTGAATAGCATCCCTGCAGAGGAATTAGTTCTGTCCCTTTGCTCATCTGAAGTGCTCCAGGAGTTCCATGTCCTTGCTCCTGCAAGGACAAGAAGTTGACAAGGATCAGAAGTTGTCAGTGGTCAGGAGGAAAGCACAGCCAGGTGCTGGAGCAGGGAGCTGCTGGAGCTGGGGCAGGGAGCACAGAGCCCAGCGTGAGATCAGAGACACCAGGAGCTGCTGGAAAAGGGTCAGAGACACCAGGACCTGCTGGAAAAGGGTCAGAGACACCAGGACCTGCTGGAAAAGGGTCAGAGAGACCAGGATCTGATGGAAAATGATGAGGAGGACCAGGATCTGCTGGAAAAGGAGCCTGGCAATGAATGGAAAGATGAGGGATGCAGGTGCAGGTTGGAGGAGAGGCAAAGAAGGTTCAGAGGGAGAGGGGAGGAGCTGGAGAAAAGCTAAAGGACTTCTAAGGCCTTCTAAGCTCAAGGAAAGGAGAAGAGCCCCCATTAGCAAAAACTGCTACCAAAGGGAGGAAAAGGAGCACAGGAGGCAGCAAGGAGGGGGAACAGACAGAAGGTCAGGGGCTGAGTGGAAAAGGTGAATAATGGGAAGGTGGAGAGCAAGAGAGACAGTCCTGGGAAAGCTGAACTGGGTGTGCCTTTGCCTGTTGTGAGGGTCTCTGGGAACTGGATTCTTCTCGTTGTGTGAGGTGCCCAGGTGGGAAATGGATCTGTGGTGCTGATTTTCCCAAACTGGAGGGCAGCACTGTGGGGTCAGCAGCAGCTCTGTGGGGTCTGCAGCAGCTCTGTGGGGTCAGCAGCAGCTCCGTGGGGTCTGCAGCAGCACTGTGGGGTCAGCAGCAGCTCTGTGGGGTCAGCAGCAGCTCTCTGGGGTCTGCAGCAGCTCTGTGGGGTCAGCAGCAGCTCTCTGGGGTCAGCAGCAGCTCTGTGGGGTCAGCAGCAGCTCTGTGGGGTCAGCAGCAGCTCTCACTGGGGGAGCAGGCTCTGGCACTGCCCCCCTGCCAGGTTTGGCTATCACTGGTTAATAAAGGCCTATCAATCTATTTATGAGCCTCCTACAGACCAAGTACAGGAATGTATGAAGACCTCAGAAATTATTTATGATGCATTTACAGCATAAATAGCTAAGCTGTCAACTATGATTGTAAAGTTCTTCCTCTTCTCCTGCACTGTGCTTTTCATTTAATATGGCTTTGTTCAGCTTAGAAACAAACCAATCCTGTGATGGCTTTTAATAGCTGTAATAAAATATTGAGAATATAATGTCTGCCAGTGTGGTGCAGGCACACGGACTGTCTGTGATTGTGATGTTAAAGAGTTAAAAGGGAATGGGGATGGAGGGGAGATTTCTGGAATTGAAGGGAGAAAAGCTTTGGAAATTTTTGGAAGGCTTGAGTCTGAAGAGGATCTTTTTCTCCCAGCAGTTCTGGATTTCCAGCCTGAGGAGGAATTCACCAGATATTGTTCCCTTTGGTATTAAACCTGTGTGTCCCTGTAGCACCTTAACTTGGTTAAAAAGGAAAGTACATGAGCTTTGTAAATAAAATTCATGAAACTGAGAACATGGAATGGTTGGTCTGGCATCAGGGTAGACCTGCACAAACATTTGTCTCATACCAGAGAGAAGATGCCATCCCAAAGCCACGTCAGCATTAAAGTTACAAAATCCAGACTTCTGTATGAATCATGATATAAATTGATTGAGTTCCTTCCTCAAACAAGTCAAGCATTTTGTCCAGTTGTTGATGGGAGGAGAGAGTTTTGGAGTCCCATTACCCCAAAGGCAGTAATTCTTCATGTGACTTTCCAGCTGCAGCTAAATCCTGACCACTTGCTGTACTCCAGCTCCTCTGTCAATGTAATTTTTCAGCTTGGGAATGTGTTCTCTGGCTGTGTTTATGGATAGCAGTCAGAGCAGTTTGCAGCTCTCCTTTTGGAAAGCTGAACAAATCAGGCTCCCCGTGGCTCCCACCACCCCAGCAGGGTCATTCTGTGCCTGTTCCACAGCAAATTCATCCCCTGGAGCCTCCAGCTCCACACCCTGCACCAGAGGACTTCTGCTGCAGGTGGTGTTTGCTGCTGGCCCCCACCCCACGCTGATGTCACCAAACATTTTGTGACACTGCCCTCCTGGGCCTCACCCAGCTGCTCAATGGGGTCACAAAACTTGGAGCAGCACTAATAATGAGTAATTTCTTCTCACAGGAGAGAGCTGAAAATATTAGTATGTGGTTCAAGCTAGAGAATCCTTTAAGTGATGTCTAAAGAAGAAATAACGGCCTTTAATGTGTTGCTGTAGGAGATAAAGAGGTTTTTTGGGGGGTTTTTGGGTCAGGTGAAGGAGTTGAGTCATTTTTTGGTGTCTCTGGGTCCATGGAGAATGAAGAAATTGAGGAAGGAAGAGACAGAGCAAGGAAGACAGAAAGCAGTGCCCTGTGTTCTCCAGAGCCCCTGCCAAGGAGGGATTTCACACATTACAGAGTGCATTAGAATTAAGACAGGAGAAACTCTTTTATTTACTGGCTTCTGCATGAGATGTTTTACTGGCAGCATTAAATGATCTGTTACAGACATAGTCTGAAACTTTCTCAGCGCTTGGGAGAATGGCATGAGAAATCCAGTAACTAAATTTTCACTGATTTTATGGAGACTGTCAGTGGGAATGTGAAACTGGGATTAAATCAAATTGCTGTGTGTTAACAGTAATTGTTGATATATGGCATAACAAAAATTATGGTATTTTCCTTTGACTTACCCTTCTAAACCAGCCTGAACCTCCTCAGTATTCAGAAGTTTGTTGAAAGTCTACTAATTCTGACCTCCTGAAAACCCCATTGTTGACATTTTTGATTTCTGAATTCTCCTGAAATGCTGACTTTCCTTGTTGCATTCGTTTCCTGTATTCAGTTTCCAGGCAGAATTTGGCAATGCAGAGTTGTGTGGAAAAATAAAATCAGGGAAAAAGAAAACACCATTATACTTTACACCTCCAGGAGGCCTGGTAGGGACCTGAAATGAAAACTGAAATGCAAATATTTAATCCTGGAGTTCTGGCCTAGATGTCAAAAGAGTTACATTGGACTGTGAGTTTCTTGGACCATGTGTTTACTTGGACTGTGCACAAATTCCTTGGGCACACACTCAATTACTAATTGAGTTGCCTAAACCCCAGGCTGTTCTTTCAGGGGTGATATATTTAATAGCATAAAATTTACTTTGACACTCCTGAATAACAATGAAATATCTGTATTTCGTTTTGGTCATCATAATCACCATCACACTTAATCCTTTGATTCTGCTGGGAAGGGCACAGTGGAGGAGCCTTACTAGAATAAGCATCTTTATTTTTTTTCCTGTAGCTGTGACAAGAGCACTTGACTGTGTGCCTCTCTCTTAAGAAATTGTCTTGGTGGCACTAAGCTTGACATGTACACAACTTGTACATTTGCTTCATGCTAAGCTCAGAGCATAAATGAGATTTTAATGGTGCCTGAAAAAGTCAGTCAAGGCTTGAAATATAGAATTATGTGGATAGCTCACTACTCTCATATTGATCTCCAAACCAGTGCAAACCCAGCGCCTTCAGGACTACCAGAGCCTAAAATAACGCGGTTTTCTCACCTGCCTCACCGAGGTGTTTGCAAGTGGAAGGTACAATCAGCAGTGCCTTTAGCAGATTTGAGCAGTCAGTAGCTGATGTTTGCCTCCTTTTTTCCTCTCACCATTTGTTCGGTGCGAAATGCAAATCGTGCCCATTTCCCCGGGTTTCACCCTGAGGCACGAATCCTTCACCGAGCGAGGAGCTGGGGAGGGTGGAGGGAGCAGGAGCTGTCCCTGTCCCCAGAAGTTGTCCCTGTTCCCAGGAGCTGTCCCTGTCCCTATTCCCAGGAGCTGTCCCTGTCCTGCAGGAGCTGTTCCTGTTCCCAGGAGATGTCCCTGTCCCTGTCCCTGTCCTGCAGGAGCTGTCCCTGTCCCTGTTCCCAGGAGCTGTCCCTGTCCCCCAGGAGCTGTCCCTGTCCTTGTCCCCTGTCCCTGTCCTGCAGCATCTGCATGGGACCACCGAGAGGAGCCGGCCCGTGCAGCTGAGCCGAGCATCCCGCGGGGCTGCTCTGAGCGCAGGGATCCAGCTCAGCTCCCTCCTGTGCTCCAGAGCAGGGATCCAGCTCAGTTCCCTCCTGTGCTCCAGAGCAGGGCTGCAGCTCAGTTCCCTCCTGTGCTCCAGAGCAGGGATCCAGATCAGTTCCTGTGTTCCAGAGCAGGGATCCAGCTCAGTTCCCTCCTGTGCTCCAGAGCAGGGCTGCAGCTCAGTTCCCTCCTGTGCTCCAGAGCAGGGATGCAGCTCAGTTCCTGTGCTCCAGAGCAGGGATCCAGCTCAGTTCCCTCCTGTGCTCCAGAGCAGGGCTGCAGCTCAGTGCCCTCCTGTGCTCCAGAGCAGGGCTGCAGCTCAGTGCCCTCCTGTGCTCCAGAGCAGGGCTGCAGCTCAGTGCCCTCCTGTGCTCCAGAGCAGGGCTGCAGCTCAGTGCCCTCCTGTGCTCCAGAGCAGGGATCCAGCTCAGTTCCCTGGGATGCAGTTTCTCTGTTCCAGCCCTGAGATGCAGTTCCCTGTTTTCCAGAGCTAGGGATGCAGTTCAGTTCCCTGTTTTCCAGCCCTGGGATTCAGCTCAGTTCCCTGGGATGCTCAGTTCCCTGGGATGCAGTTTCTCTGTTCCAGCCCTGAGATGCAGTTCCCTGTTTTCCAGAGCTAGGGATGCAGTTCAGTTCCCTGTTTTCCAGCCCTGGGATTCAGCTCAGTTCCCTGGGATGCTCATTTCCCTGGGATGCAGCTCATTTCCCTGGGATGCTCAGTTCCCTGGGATGCTCATTTCCCTGGGATGCTCATTTCCCTGGGATGCTCAGTTCCCTGGGATGCAGCTCAGTTCCCTGGGATGCAGCTCAGTTCCCTGGGATGCTCAGTTCCCTGGGATGCAGTGCATTCTCCCCTCTGTTCCCACACGTGTCTCCAGGCAGGGCCCGTGTGTGCCACGCCAGCGCATCTGAGCCTGATCAAAATTCCTTCTGCTGCAGGGAAAATTTCGCTCGCTAGCGAAGGCCAAAGAAGTTTTCTATATCAGTTCAACAGCTGGTCTTGTTTTATTGATATTGAAATATTACCCCAGTTTCCGAAAATTCATGAGGCTGGAGAGAGCTGAAGTAGGCACAATTTGAATCGCGCCTCGCACAATGGAAATCGCTCGCGCAGGAAAGTTTGTTAACAAATTCTGGTCATTTGCAACACCTAATGAATAATATCCCCATTCACTCTCATTTCTGTGCACACTGCAGGGAGTGCTGGGGCACATGCTGCCCTGTCCTGCCCGCAGCCTGGGCGAGAGGAGGGAAATTCCTGTTAGGAATGAGAGCACTGCCAGCCCCAGCCCTGGCTGCTTTACCCACCCCTGCCTGTTCAGCTCCCAGTGCTCTGGGCTCTGTCAGGAGCAGCCTTTGCAAAGACTGATGCTCAAATACATCAGCTGTTATGGATTGCAAGTGTTGTGGCCTTTTGTAAAGGAAAGGGAATTCTGTCAAGGAAACGTTTTACAGTTTGGGGATGCAGTGAGATGAAATATCGAGGAACTCTTCTTTCTGATGTGCTTCTGTAAAATCCAACAGGCCACATTTTCTTCTGCTCTATTCCCTGTATACAGCAGAGATTGAAAGGAATTGACATGGGAGGAGACCATGCTGCTTCTATCAGATTCATATCAGGACAGCTTCTTATGCAAGAGAAATTCTCCAGTGGCCATTATCAGTCAAATAATAATTTCTTTGAGTCACCTGAGCAGAGGTGAGGTGGTTATTTCACAAAAGTGGATGGAGTTGAGTAAAAAAAAATCCCTCACCATGGCCATTTCAATATCCTGAGTAGAAAAACAGAACACTCTTTGTCTCCATGAGTCTTAACCTAGATTTAGCATGCTGCAGAGATATTTCTCTGACATGTTCAATGATAGCAGAAAAATATGTGGTGGTGCATTAAAAGCTATACAGCAAAGGAAGTTTGGGGAACTTAATCAGAGCCTTAGGCAAGAAAAGGATGTGTAACACTGATATGTACATTTTGCTTTTGCTGTAGTTAATGAAAAATGTTATGCCAACACTGGTTTTTGTCCCTTATGGTTTAGCAATGCAGAACCAATCCCTTTTATTCTTTGTGTTTTGTGTTTTTCTTCTCGTAATGTTACTTAATCTAGAAATAAAAATGTTTGATTTCTGTCATTCCCCTTGGCTACTTCGCTTAAAATGGTGCTTAATTGTTTTCACTTTAAAGGAATGGTTCCAGGTTTAAAGGTTTATTATATTTTCATGGATTTTGTTTTAAGATTTCAGGGCTTTTTATATACTTCTCCTTGACACCTGTCATAACATGAGACTTCTCAAACTTGGCCACCACCAGCCTGAGAGGAAACGTTAGTGAATTGTCAGGTTGCCACAAAGACCAGGTTTCCTTTCATTCTCTCCCAGCAGCACTAATCCAGACAATTCTTTCCCTCATCCCACTGCAGCAAACCCTCCTGTTCCTGCTCAGGTCACCAGGACTCCTGGCTGGACTGCCTGGCTCTTTTTGGGATGCTCCTGTCCCCAATTCCTGGAGCTGCCAAACTCTTCATTCTGCTTTTGGGATGGAGCACTGAGAGAACCAGTTCTTGCTCAGCTCCTCCCTCACTCCACAGGGTGGTTTGTTTTTCTTCCTTTTCTTTTCTTTGAGTACAGATGCTGCTGCTTGTACTTTAGGTACTGGTACATTATTGATCAAAGCATAGAGAATGCACAAATAACACTTGAACTGAGGTTCTATGGAGGAGAGGAATTAACTGCTGTCAGAAGCTGACTGGTTTCTATTTTAATTTCAAGACATTTAGGATGCTTCCACTGGCACCATCTTAAAATGCTGCCAGTCCCCATCTATCTAAGGAACAATTTATGCTTGAAATTAATTATCTCTCAGCTTTTAATTTTTTTTTTCTTTAATGTTTCTCTCGGAGGCTGTTTTTTTACACTCAGGCTAATTTCTGATTACCAGATTTCACTTCTCTTAAACATGTTGAACAATTCTATTTCCCTACCCTGTTGTCTGTTTCAGTAGGTTGCCATCAAATTTAGTTCTAGCTAATTAGGGAAAACCAGTTCCATCACTTTGAAGATTGTCCTCTCCTTCATAACATAAACAGCTTTAATTTGAAGGCCACGTTCACCTCTCATCTAGAGCACTAAAACCAATGAATTCCCTGCTCTGGAGGTTATGGTTCCTGACCTGAATAAAAGAGCAATAAATCAAAGTATGCTCACTGGCATTGAAGCAGGCTCCAACTGTGTGGAGTCAACATGCCAATTCCAAATTGTAATTTCACTAAAAATAGCATAGTTTAACAATTTTGACAGTTGTAAACTTGAAGGATCTAGGCACACTGTCTATCTTGCTGTGTCTCGTATGTTCTGTCAACCCTGCAGCTTTTTGAAAGTAAAACCAGAAAAAAAGCTGAACATTCTTCATTCTTTGCTAGATGTGCCCATCCTGGCCCTCTGCAGAGGGGGGCACAGAGTTGACAGTGATTTCTCTGAGGTGAAACAGAAGAGGTGGCTCCAGAATGGGAGGAAGGGTAACGTTCTGGGTCTGTATCTCCCCTTTATCACGTCCCATTTTTGGGTCTGTGTTTTCAGGAAACAAAAGACAAGTAGCCATGGTGTCATGGATCATTTCTATTTTACATTGCTCCTCTCTGTTCTGGAGTCTGGAGAGCCACAGATGCAAATTTTCCTGTATTTTCTCCTCCAAGGCTTATCACCCAATCCTTAATTCATCCAGGGTGTCTTCAGCAGCCATTTAAGCATATATTTAATAGGAAGCACTTGATTTGGCTTCCATGGACTGTATGGGCAGGTTGGAATTGAAACCATTCTTAAATGCTTGGATGAAATGGGCAGCACTTACTTTGCATTGGGGATAGATAAATAAAGCAAGCATTTAAACTTGTGGTTAAAGTTTGCTGGTAATGCCAAAGTTAACTCTTTAGCTGGCCATTCCCCTGACAGGAGAGTGAGTGTTGCTGTGTACTGCTTTAATGCCAATTAATTGCTCTCTGCCTCAAAAAATGCCTGAGGTTGAACCACACTTTGCTTCATCAGAATTCAACACTGCTATTGGTCTGTGGGGAGGAAAAGCAGGAATTAGAAGAGACAAGAGCCCTGTGGAGCAGTAATCTTTTATTTATGTATAATGCTGTACATTTCCTGACTGTGCTGTGGCTTTTCCTTCTAACTCTCACTAATTATGGTGAGTGGCATGTGGCATGTGCTGGAGCCTCAGGAGGAGTGGGATGCATACAGCTGCTCAGAGCCAGCACCTCACATTCCAGGCTGCATCTGCTGGCAGGCCAAGCCCTCCTTTTTCCAAGGAGAGCAACAGGAATGTTGCAGTTTGGTTCAAGTTGTGTTTGTGGCACAGAAGACTTTGTTAGAGGGAGCTGAGTTACTTTCTCGTTTATCCAGAGGAGTTGCACACACAGAAATGGAAACCTGGGTCTTGTAAACTGGTTCCAAAAAAATTTCAGAGGTCATTTTTTGTGTCTGTCTGCTCCAGCCCTAAATAATCTATTGTCTGTCCTGTATCACACCCAGTTAAAAAATACAAATGTTTTGCTAAAAAGGTGATGTCTGAATGAAGAATTAACCACTGAAAAATGCATAAATTCACTTTGAGCTTTGAAAGTTTGTGGGTTTTGTCTTTGCTCAGAGGAAGGCAGGGAGGAAGATTATTTTCATATCTCCATTACCTTTTCAAGGTGCTAAAATACTTAACTCATTTTGTAAAATGTGTATTTGCCAACAGTCATATTTGCTTCATCATTATCAGTTTTGTGAACTCAGGCAGAAGCTTCCCAACTTTTTAAATGTGTACCTGCAGAAAGTGGTAATGATGTACCAGACTCGCTGCTCTTGAGGCTACATTTGTACCCTCCTTGCACAAATTGAAAGTAAGCCAAATAAATTCTTTCCCACTCTTGGGAAATATGTGTTATCCTAAGTGCAAGACTAGGAGGAATGTGTTAATTGTTTGACACTTCATCATTTACAATGCTCATTAAAGGAGATAATGGTGATGCTACAGATAGTGACCTGACAAAATCTTGCAGATCTCCAAGGTGGCCACTGCATTCTTAATATCCAGACAAGGCTTTGGAGAAGAACCTTTGTGGGTATTGTCCATCTATTCACAGTCCCAGCAAACCCTTCTTTGCTTCCAGCTCCTTGCCATGCACATGATGTTAATATTCCCATTTCCACTGCAAGCACTGATTCACCAGCTCAGGGATCACAGCTGGTGCCCTGTGTCTCTGTGGTGGGTGCTATTGCTTGGCAATTCTTGTTTGATGTTTTTAGGGGTTTTTTTGCTATTATAAAAGACATTTTAAGTATAGTAAAATAAATATATTCTTTCTGTTTTATTTTCTCTAGGCATCAAAAAAAAAAAAAAACCAAAAAAAAAAAACCACCAAAGTGTGATTTTGTTAAATTCTCTTTTCCTGTGCAGCCTTTCTTTAACAGTCTTTCAAATGGAGCCCAGGGATATCCTTCATCATTTCCTCTACTGGTTTCTCCTCACTGTAAACTTAATGGAAGCACTCAGGCTTGTAGTGAAGAGGAAACCCACAGGCAAGTGACAGAAGCATCATAAGCTTCAGGGAGCTAGTTTAACATGGTTAATTAAAGGGGTGATCAGTTCAGGGCAGCACCAAGTGTGAAGGATTGGTAGACAAATCCCTCCAGTCAGGCTCTGGATGAAAGCTCTAAATATGAGAAAAGGCCTCTCAACTTGGTGGAGCCTGTTCTTGTCCTTGGGGGGAGAAAACCCCCCAGCAGCAGCTGCAAAGCAGTACAAGGAGCAAACCCATCTATTTGCCTTTTTCTACCTTAAATCTTGGTGCCCTGGGTGGACAGTGCATTGTACATGTTGTTTAGGTGAATTACCTTTGGGTTAGCACATCAGCTTTGCTTTAGTCTCAGGTCTCACATTCCAAACAATGGGGCAAGCTGCATCTGAAATTCAACTGCTCAGATTTAGGCCTGATCAAATCTACTGTTTTCACTGGGGAGCTTTATGAAAAATCAAGAGTGTGCTAATGAAATTTGCCATTTACAGAAGGTTAGGTGGCATAGTCAATAAAGAGGAAGATTAGTGTGTTATATGAAAAGAATTTTTATGACTTTGAGATGTAGGGTAATAAAGTTAAGTACAACTCACTTGTATAAAAATACTAACTCATATGCTTCATATAAGGAGGAATAAAGGAATTCTGCAAATAAAGGAATTTTGTTTTTCTTTAGAGTCTATGATACAGCTTTAGAGTCTTTCTGGTACAGCTCAAATGGAGAACTTTTCTGTTCCAGTGCTATCCAGAGCTTGTGTACATTCCCAAACCAGAATGTTAAGGCTTTAATAAGCAGTGGTAAAGCTCAAATGCACATTTGTTATCACTGGAGATAAGCACACTTCTGCAATAATTCGAGAATTATTTCATTGTGATGTTTGACCTGAAGGAGCTGTGTGTCTGAAAGGTTGTCTGCTTCTCCTGGCTGCATTATTTGGTTTAATGAGGTACATTACCTCTCCTCCAAAATGCTGCTTCTCTGAGGTTGCTTGGAAAAAAAAAAAAAAAAGAAATGACAAAGAAATCCTAGATTTCACTGGGACTGCTACTCTTTTGCCAGTTGTTCATCGCCTTAGGGCTGTATTTTAATGTACTTTTAAATGATCAGAAAGAAGGCTCTGTAATTGTCATTACAAAAAATTGTAGCAGAATGACTCAACAGTCTGGCCACAACAACAAGTGGTGCTTGGAAAAGGCCCTTCCAGCAGAGGCATGGGAGGTCCTGCCTGGAGAGAGGACAGAGGGATGGGGCAGGGCACAGGGGCAGCCCTGGGACTCTGGGTGGGAGGTTGAACCTCAGCAGGGAGGGCAGAGAAGGACCAGGCTCTCAGAAATGTTCTGCATTTTGGGGCCAGCCCGCTCTGAGCAGTCAGGGAGGTGAAACTATTACACTGCTGGAGGTCCAGCCTTCAACATCTGACCAATATCTGAGTAAATCTGAGCTCCACTAAGAATCAACAGCCCTAAATGACTTGAAATGACTTTCAGCTGGACGGATTAAAAGGACATTTCCCAGAAAGCTGGGAGTCATGCAACAGCCTGTTTTATTTCTGGATGTGTGATTATGACTGGAAGTTACTGGCTGGTGTTGGCCTTGTCATTAAAATCTGACCCTACAGTCAGAATATGAACTAATGAACTAATTCCAGACTTTATTTAAGCCTGCTTCTCGTGAGAAGTGATTCATATTTCTTCTCTCCTTGTTGCTCTCTGGAGGAAAGTAGGGTGAAGTCCTTGAACATGGTCAGATTGTGCTGAGGATGGAAGTGCAGAGCTGTCTCTCAGAGCACCACCTCCTATTCTGATAATTTCTGCATTTGGGCACAGATTTTTGTCTTGTTTAACTGTGTTCTCCCACTAGTACAATCCATGCTGTGTGATCTCAATTTCCCTGTCTCCTGTGTCCTGGGCACTGATAAGCCCTGTGTGGGCTGAGGGATCCCTGCTTCCGCTCGGAGAGCAAACTGGGGGAAAAACAGGGAGCTTTGGGATTGTTAATTATTAACATTTTTAATTATTTTTTTAAATTATTTACTCTGCTTGCTGCCATAATAGCAGCAAAGTCCTTATATGGAACAAGCGTGGCTGGAGGGGATTTGGAATGTGCTTGGGTTTGCTTTTGAGCTTGACAGCCATTTCTCACTTCCCGTGATAATGACAGTCAGCTAGGGAAAACCAGGAATATTAATAGATTTTCTGTGTTGTGTTTCTAGAGTAAAGACAGAAAAAGCCTCAGCAGGAGTAAGAAAGGAATACAAGTAGGGATGATTCGTGGTTCCTGGTTCCTGTTTCATTCTCGTTTGCAGTCTTTTATTTATACTGTTCTCCTAAAAGTAAATGTAATAGAAGAAAAAGTCTCCGTCATGATTTACTCTTCCAATTTTCCAAGGCTTGTAGGATTGCACCCTCCTCCCTCTCCTCGTTGCAATAACCAGCCACAGTAAATCCAAATATACAACCTTTGGAAAGAAAGGGTTTTGCAGGGGAGAACTGAATCAACCTTTAACTTGCACGTTCAAAAAAAAAAAAAAAAAACCTAAAAAAAACCCTCAAAGCAGAGCAGCCCAGGGTAGTGAAGCTCTGGAAGTATTTGTAGTGTGTTATTGCCAGACTAGATCTGTCTGAATGTGCTGCAAACCAGACACTGGCACTTGGAGCTGATTGTTCTCTTCAGAAAGCAATGAATTTCCCTGAAAGTGTTTGGAGTTTTTGGAATTTTTTTTCACATTTTTACTTTCATCTTGGATTTTTCTTTTTTTGTTTTAATGTTGAACTTGTATCTGCACTTCATCTGACAGACAAGAGGCTGTAGCCCATTTTCTGAAATGAGTGTTTGCCACTACCCAAATATGTCTTTGACAAGCCTGAGAGTTGTGTATTCATCTCATTGCTACTGCAGCACATAAATCCAGTGCTAATATTACATTTCTCTTTTTCTTCCTTTGTTCTTTTTTCTGGGTAAAGAGAAGAATTGTTGTGTAAAGATTCACTACAAGCATTGTAGATATTGTGATGTGATGACACTTGTCACTTTCTCAGTGAATAAAGAAATGAAGTTGGAATCAAAATTTTTCAAAACATTTTTTTGTTCTCTTTCAGATTGGGTAGTTTTTAAAAATGTTAATAATTGTTTTGTTTGGTACTGCTGGTGTTCCAAAAAGCATTTGCTGAAAATCACTATAATGAACAGAGTTCTGACAGGGCAGTAGCTGTTCTAGATGATTTAATGGGGTCAAACTGGGAACTTCTGAAAGGCTGAGGGATGGGGGCAGGTTTTAATAACCCAGAACTACAGTTCTGCCAAACCCACCTGAATCTCCTTTATCTTTTCTTACCAACAGAAAATTAATATATTTTCTGCTCTTCAGCAGGATCTAGTGGATTTATGCAGCTACTGATGCCCACCTAGATGAGCCAGTGTGGCTTCCTTCCAACTCAGGATTTTCTATGATTCCACAATCCACTTCAGTATTTTTTCTGGTTCCTGGACTAATAAATATGGACAAGAGACAAAAGCAGGACTGTTTACTTCATTTCTTACAATACCTGCTAATGTTTTTTTTCAGCACAGACTGGATTCTTTCTACTGGCTTGGAATTCTTTCCCCACTGGGAATTCTGTGGCACGATGCAGATACTCTTTGAGAGGCTGGGAAAAGTAAGTGACATCTGATTTTCTGTAGAGCATGCAGAAAGCATCAGATGTGTTGGCAAGGTCTGAAAAAAGCCTCTCTGCAGCGTGCCATGGCTGCACTCTGAAGTTCCTGTGCGCTATTGACTGGGTACAGCTTGTTGCTTTACTCTTCCAAAATAGAACCCATCTCACAGCAGGCAGAGGAGAAACACACAGATGAGGAAAAAGGCTTTGAGCTGTTGGTTCTGTGTGTTTTATAGGATGCTTCCCAGGCAGGTGCAGGAGTGGCTCCTCCTTGTCCTTTCCGTGGTGTCCCCGTCATCCCCATCCCGTCACGGACACCAGGGGATGCTGAGCCTGCCTCTGCCCTCCTGGCAGCTTCACTGCTGTTGCTGTTGTTTGTTTTGACTGTGCTGGGCTTTGTCTTCCAGATCAGGATTACAGCCTGGAATAATTCTCACCAGTAATGTCACAAAAATGTCGTGAGAGCCGGTGAGCACATCTCTGATCTGGCAGCGGTGTCACACAGGCCCCAAGAGGGTTTGTGTTGATGGAGTGTGGCAGGGCAGCTACTGGGAAAACAGGGAAAACTCTGCTCCCCCTCCCCAAAAAGGGCAGCACATGGTCTTTTTTTGTAAATGCTGGGATTTTTCTGCACATTTTGCAAAAAACCCCGGTGTGTCCTAATAGACCATTAATACTGGGAGAAACTCAGCACTTTGCTGGATCTGGTTCCCATTTCAGGTCTTTAGCCTTGGCTGCCATACCTCTGTAAGAGCATTTGTGCTCTCTTTCTGTGTTGTGTACTTATGTGCTCTTAAAAGCAGGGAAATATGTTTTACCTGGCAAAATTTTATGCCATGGCACAGTAAAATAGCCAGCAAAAAAATCCCACGTACAGTTTCTGCAGAGTGAGCCTTTGCATTGTAGTGAATCCTCCTTTGAGGGAGAACTGGAGCAGTGTTACCAGCTGGAAGAATGCACACAAAGTTTTGTGAGGTGGTGAGGACCCATCCTAAAAATGAGTAAAGCTCCAAGTTGCTTTTACTGAGATTTTTTTTTATTATTATTCCTCATCTACGGCTGAAATATTGTAGAAATGGAGAAAACTTTGCTGGTCTCCATTCAATTGCACCAAAACTTGTTACTGGTGAAATGTGCACCCAGTGTCTATTCAGTCCTGCCCTGATTACTTTGAAAACACTTCTCCTTTTTAAGGCCAGGCCCTGGAATCAGTGTATTTGGTGTTGCCCTGGTGTTTAGGTGTGGCAGAATGAAAACAGCAGCGTTTACTCACCACGGAGGGGTTCAGGCAGCTTTGCATTGCCATGGGGGCTGTTAACTGAGAGGGAGGGGGCTGGTGTGAGGGATTGCAGGGGTTTACAGCAGAAATAGAGGTGGCTGTTGGAAGCCAGTCAGCCTCAGCCTGACTGAGGGTTGTGTTCCACCCCTCCTGAACGGGATGGGGCTGGCAGAGCTGCAGGAAGGGCTCAGTGCTGCTGTCTGAACCCTCCTTCCCTGTGCTCATCAGGCAGGACTCACAGCTCTGCTCTGTGGTGCAGTGTAACCTCCTGGAGGCTGGGGCTCTCCTCTTTGGGTTGGGTTGGGTGCTTCTGGAACAGCACTTCACATCTCAGGTGTCTCTTGGGGAGGTTTGATTTTATTCTGAAGTCCTGTGCAGGAAGCAGAGTATTCTCAGAAGGGATCTTCTCATCCATCTGCTCTTGTAGCTTTATTGATCCAGTCTGTCCTTCAACTAGCCTGGACATTATAACCCTTTGTGCATAATATTTCCTGACATGTTATCAGCAGGTAGGAACCTGGGCTGTGCTTTGTAACTCTTGTACTTACTGGAAGTTATTAAATTTTGGCTTTTGAGGGAAAGCCACGACGTGCTGAGGTTCTGCAGTGCAATATCAGCAGTTGTACTACAGTGTCCTTGGGCAGAAATGCAAAGGGAGCTCTGCAGTGGCTGGGAGCTCATGTCTTGGCCACAGACAGCTGGACTGTGTGCAGGCAGACCCTGCTGGAGCTCTGGGAGCCCTGCTCCTGTGCCAGGCTTTCCAGCCCCCCTGTGCTCACACCCACCCTGCTCCCAGCCCCCTGGGGCTGGCCTGACCTTGCATTTGCCCCTGAAGCACAGCAGCCTTTGAAAAGCTGATTTAGGGCTGCAGGAGTTGACCCCAGGTACACAGACCTTGCCCTGGTGCTGCTGGAGAGTCTGGAGTGGCTGTGCCCGGGGTTTTCAATGAGGCACACCAAGAAACAATCCTTCATAATCCTGTGATCCTGGGGAATAAAGAAGTGGAGGTCTGAAGCTGCCATTTCTCCCACCAGGACTCAACAGCTGAAGGTTATTTCGGAAAACGTTTCCATTTTATCACTGGAAATTTTTGCTTTTCCTGTTCCTCAGTGCCTGCCTGCCCTGAGCCCCCTCCCCAGCTGAGGACAGGCCCACATGAACAGCATCATTCAGAAGTGCTCCACCAGAATTCATTAGAGCAAGGCTGAAGGTTTCATTATTCTTTAAGGGTGCATTAATAAAACTGCTGTACACTTGGGTTTTTTAATACTATATGAATTATTCTGACAGTCAGTTTGCAAAGCCAACATATCAATCATTAAATTAAAAATGTAGTAATATAAATTAGTGTGATTCAGGAGCTGTAGAACATGTGGAACAATATGCTCTCTGTTTGGAAACGAATACAGATCTGTCCTTCAAGTGAGAAAATATAGCAGGCAGGGAGATGCAAAAAATTGCAGTGAATTTATCCAGCACTCCATAAAACCAATGTTTCCACGTATCAGATAGCACTCTTGTTTTGTCCAGATCCCTATTATCCTTTCTGCAAATATCACAGCAATCTTTAATGATCAACCATAATGTTTGTTTGCAGGGAGAGGTGTCATTTGTGAATTGCTTGACATGGTGCTTGCATCTGGGGACGAGGCAGCAGCACAGAAAAATCAAAACACATCTCCCCACAATTACTGCCTTTGTTTGCTTGACAGAAGATGCAAGCAAAATATTTTGAAAAAAACCCCCACGTTGCTAACTCTCCAGTCCATGAAGTAATGCCTCTCACAGGTTGCATCAGTGCTCTGTACCAATCTAGCTGGCCCTGGTGGCTCCTGGGCTCTGGGGAGAGATCTTCTATCTGGTCCATTTACGTGAGCAGGCAGAAATTATTTTACCCTTAATAAATGTGAGGCACTAGATGAAGTATGCAGGACAGCTTGCTTTTCGCCTCCTTGAGCAGAAAGTTCTTTTTAAGCATCTTTTTTTCCTTCCTCTGCTGATTCTGTGAAAACTCTGTGGCTGTGAATAACATGTTGGAGGTTTGAAGTAGTCCAGTGAATGTGAGATAATGAAGCTGTGGCTAAGGTGCAGGACATTTTCAATGGCAAGTCTTTGCCCGTGGATTTTTCTTCTTTCTGAATTCTATTCCAGCCAAGCTGCTTTAAAGCAGCTTGCCTCCTCTGCAGATAAACCCTGCCATGCATAGCTGGGCCTGATGTGCTTACCCAGGGCAGTGTGCTCAGCCCAGAGCAGCCCCAGAGCCAGCCCTGCTCCTGGCAGCAATGGTCCTGAGGGGCAGCAAGGTCTGGGGCATCCCTGGCTCCCTGGGGCTGCTGCTCCCCCCAGCCTTCAGCCACCCTTTGGAATCAAGTGAAGTTCCTCAGTGAATCAGGTGAAAGCTCATCACTGAAATTCCTGCCTTAGTTCCCTCACAGCAGCACAGTCAGGAGTGCCAGGAGAGGAAAACTGGCTCAAAAAATATGTTCACAGCCAGGACAACGTGTTAATGACCCATTACAGGCTCAGCAGCTGCCTGACACCAGCAACCACCGTGGGTCTGACCTGTGCAGGTCCAGCTGCCTGTGCAGCCTCTTGAACTCGTTAAAAATAGCTGCAGCCTTAAGAGATGAGATGCAAGTTATTACTGGGGCTTTCCACTAAACACAGATTTAAAATCCCTGGGTGTTTCTCAGCTCTGGTCCTTTCAGGGCTGTGATTTTGATGCTGCCAGTGAGGATTGCAGAGGTAAAAGCTGTTTGTTCCTGTTTGCTCCTTATCTGTGCTCTATAAAATGCATGAAATATCACAGTGGTGGAATAAAGGCAATAATCGTTGCTAATAATGAAACTATTCTGAAAGGCAAGACCTAGATTTCTTACCGAGATAGTGAGCTGAAGTATTTGCATAGTAACTGGGCTATAATTACAGATTCATCTCCTTTATGTCTCTTAGCTCTCAGGCTTAAGTAACCAGATCCTGGAGCAGGGGCTCTTTCCCTGGGAGACTGGGTGTCAGCAGCATATGCTGAGCCTGTGTGCACTGGGACTCTGACTGTGAGTAATGAGTGTTGATAAACTGTTTACTGAAGCTGGCTGAAATTCAGCATTTGTGCATTGGGGGGTTTTTGATAGTTCAGAGGCATTTCCACTTTCAAGTAGTGGAATACATCTTTGGGATTCCTCAGAAATTTTAATTTCTGGGATAAAAACCGGCTTAATTGTGACTTTTTTAATTTGGCAGTTTTGATCCTGGCAATTTTCATTGGGTTTAAATTTTACTAGTTTTGTGAGACAGCAGTGGCCATTGAAACTTATACAACACAAAACAACCAAAACTTTCTCTTTTTTTGTTTTATTTCAAAATCATTAACAATCTCAGTCACTTGCACCTGTCTGATAAAATCTCTGCTCCTGATGGGTGTAGGATACAGCCCTAGGAAGGACACAAAGAGCTCAGTGCTGGGGGGTACTGACAGTCTCACACCTGAAATACAGGAAATGCCAAGCAATGCTGCTGCATAAATATTTTTAGTTTCTTCTCCTTGATGTATTGGTAAATTTTTAGTCCTGATAGAAAGAATCCATTAACTTTGGTCTATACAAAATTCTGGGTAAAAGGAGTTAGGCAAAAGAGTCTTTGCCCCAACTCAAATTAAGCTCTGTCCTGGGTCTGGAGTTGCTCCTCGAGAACTGAGAGCTGCAAATCCCAGAAAATGGGATTGTTTGGGGGATTTTTAGGTACAAGAGTGTTGGCAGCCTCTGTGTCACTAACTTTATTCTCCCAGAGAAACCAGCCTGCAAAGCTCAGATATTTTTCCTGCTCTGCAGAGAGATTGCTCAGAAAAAGGAGAGTGACGTAAACTTGAGAGGCAGAAATTCTGTGTCAAGGTGACTGTGAGGGTTTTTGTTTCCTTTTAGGTGTGTGCCAGGCCACAAAAAACCTCTCTGGAGAGTTCAAGAGCGTGTTTATTTCCTCCCTATAGTCTGAAGTTGTCTGTGCATTTGTGCAGAGCTCTGTTACAAGGGGGGCTCTCTGTCCCCTGGTACTCTCCCTGCCTGTCAGTGGTGTAAGATACTCCTGCATTCAGTTGCTCCATACACCTCAGAAGTTGGCATTTCCTTACTTTATATAAACTCATTATTACCACAGTAGTAAAGGTGTTATTCTCTTGCTCTTCTCTGTCATGAGAAAAATTCTCTTTCCTTCTCCTTGAGTCTGTTACCAGGGCAAACCCAAGCAGTGCCTGCTCTGTTATTGATCACTGCCCACCCCTGCCTGGCACAGGCTGGGCTGTTCACAGGTGAGCTGAGCAATCCTGGCAGGTCTCAGATGCTCTGGCTGCTCCCCTCCTGCAGCAGGGCTGATCCTCTGATCTGCTGTGCTTGTTGTTTTGCAGCCCCAAAACTGAATCCATAATTGTGGCGTTTTCCCCGCTGTAGATTTCCTGGTACCAGCTTTGATTCCATCTCCTCTGCTATGAGACAGAATTCCCTGCTGGAAAGTAACAAAACAGCTGACCAGCCTTTTTTCAAGGGAAGGTTTGGAATAAGGGTGATTATTAGTATACCATAACCAATGCAGAACCAATAAACTGAGATGTTCAATTGATACATCTGCTTGGAATTTGCCATGAGGCAGGTGGGTGCATCCATTCAGTCTCTTGGAGCAGAAACAGGTTTGTCATTTGTAACAAAGGAGAATGGGGAAAAAGTGTGTTGAATTTCATAAGAATAATTCTAAAAAGTTGAGAGGCTTTCTGAATCACTAATTAAACAGTGTTGAAAACCAAAGAAATGTCACAGAATCTGAGATAACATATATACTGTTTCTTATTTTAAAGAGGTAAAGAAGAACGACCAGGAAGCTGTAGGCAAATTGGCCTGATATTGATTCTGTGTAAAATAACAAAACACTTGATTCAGGAGTTCATCAGCAAGGCTTGGCAGCTAAAAATTTCATTAACAGTAGCAGTTACTTGGAAAATACAGACCTTGTCAGCCAGACAATTAGTATCTTTTTTAGTTGTTTTTTTGGTTTTTTTAAGTGGATTATGGATAGGTTGATAAAGTCAGATTAACTGACATTGTGTGCTTGGGCTTCAGAACTTAATACTGCATGACATTTGGACTAGAAGCTTGGATTTAGCTGTGTGTCTTTTTAAAACTGAGTCACTGGTAGGTATCAATATATAGTTGTGAAGAGAGGTCAGTGAGCAGTGCTCCTTCTGGAGGGCCAGCGTGGGGCTGAGCTGTCTAACATTTAACATTATTTTCAGTGAATTTAATTGTCCATGTAATTTTTTGCAGAGCTTGCAGGCTTCGCAAATATTGGCAGAGTAGTAACAAAAGAGAAGACAAGTTGCTTTTATTGAGTTCTCCAGGTTTGTTAGTCATTTGGTCTGTCTTTAATAAAACCAGTGCAAGGGAACTTGTGTGGGAGCAGCAAGTGTAGATCCAGGGCTCTGGACTCTGGTAATTCACTCCACTGAGGTTTAGGGGGCAGAAGAAAGCCCCTAAATATGAGCTCTCAGCACAGTGCTGTGGCTGAAAGGGAACCAGATCTTTTAGGATACATGAAGTTTATAAAGCATAAGTGGGAAAGTGAGCCTGGTGCTGGGTACAGCCTTACCAGGACTGCCACTAGAATGTCTGTGCCTGCTTCTGGTGCCAGAGCTTCAAAAGGATGCAGACACAGCAAGAAGAGTTTTAAAATGGGTTAGAAATGTTCCTGGGATTGTAAGGGAAGCTTATGTTTAGATTATCATTCAGTTAATTTTAGAAGAGGCTGAGACTACAGGGCTGTCAGCTGGAAGTAGATAAGCAGAGGAGGTGGCAGAGGGATAGGAAGGAGATGGACCCGTGCCTGGACACTGAGAGTGTGCTTGGAGCAGGCTCCCTTCATATCAGACTCATATGGCTCCTGCAGACTGACTGCCACATTTAGACTGAGCACATTTGCTTCCACTATTTTCTGATTATTGGACCTCGTGAGGATCTTGTCTGGTTTTTTTCAGCCTGGGTAGGCTCCATCTGTTGGGACCATGTTGACTTTTTAGGCTCAAGGCTTGGTCTCTCCTTTACCTATTGAGTATTATTTAAGTAAATTTAGAACTGAAATATTCTTCATTTCTGAACACGGTGGACTGGACAAAATTGAGTGACCTGAAATGCAGTGAAAAGCAAACAAAACACAAGGTATAGCATGTGGTTCTGTGGAGGCCTGGCTTCTGTAAAACCCAGAAAGATCAGCCCAGGTAATGCACCACGGGGACCTGAATGTGTGTAACTTGCATCACTTGGCAGCACTAAAAATGGATGCATTTTGTGCAGTTCAGGTTGAATCATCTCGATCCATCCCTGTGGTAAAGACATTAACTTTTATGCTCTTGTGTTTTGGATTTTGTGTTACATGAAAGGTCAGAGCAGACATTTTCAAAAGTCCTTTCTGGCTGAACTCGTGTCTGAGCTTGGCAGGGCTTTGAACGATGTGGAAGTAACAAATAATCCCACAGACCTTGAACTGGTTTCTTATTTACATAGCGAGGAATTCAATATAAAAGCAAATAGGTTTGAAGAAGATGAAATAAACCCCTTCTCTAGTACACCTGCCACATGGGTCAGCCCCAAAACAGCTGAATATCTGCAGGGCTGGGATGGCCAGGGCTCCCTCTGAGCTGGGCACCCCAGGGCACAGGGAATTTGGAATTTGGGATGGCCACACCTGCTCGAGGGTGGGCTGAGGCACTGATGCTCTCACCTCACACCTGAGGATGTCAGAGCCCCTGGGCTGTGTCAGTGGAGCCTTCCTGACCTGATGGGGGGAAAGGAGGAGCAGTAAGAAATAACATTTCAATGCCAGAAAAAAAATGAGGCGAGGCAGGTTCATCAGCCATTTTTCAGTGGTGTAAAAGATACTTAGCTGATTTTTATGTTATTGAGGCAGGAGCATGAATAAAGGATGGATTTATTGTGTATGTGCAGTAGCCAGCCCGTAGAGCTTTCAGTGCTTTGTGCCAGAAATGCACTTTCAAAAACCTCTCAGTAGGAACAGAGACAATGGACTACTGAAATGGGTAAGTACTGTGCATTTCCAAAACAGTACTCAGCTCAAAGAATGCGTGTATTTAGCTGATAGAATACAACAGTTCCAGGGGATAAGTAAATAATAATTTTGTGGGGGGTGGAGGTTAGGGAGGGTGGGGACCAAACACAGAAACAAACTAAATATAGTGGTTACTTATATTAATAACTGAACTTGGGATAACACAGTGCTGTTAATGTGCCTCAACACAAGTTTAATACTACAGTAAAATGGTAATTCAGACAAGCCCCTAGATTTTAACATTAAGGACAATGGATAAAACCCACAAAAGCAAGATATTTTAGAGTGAAGGCAGGGAGGCTGTAATTAGTTCCATGCAGGCAGTGCAGCAAAACAATGTGCAATAGGTAGCATTTTTTATGGTTATCTTGCTTCCATCAAATACATTAAAATTTTAGCAGTATTAGAGCATGCTAATGAACTAGGTTATACTTTAAGCTCTAAATTTGACTTTATTCCCATTTGTAGTTTAAAGCTGAACTGGAAG
Source organism: Peucedramus taeniatus (assembly GCA_013400575.1). Taxonomy (NCBI): domain Eukaryota; kingdom Metazoa; phylum Chordata; class Aves; order Passeriformes; family Fringillidae; genus Peucedramus; species Peucedramus taeniatus. The sequence continues at coordinate 251,024 of WBNO01006766.1, forward strand.
CATCATAGGTTTTCATGGGTTTTTTGAAGTACAACAGATATCCTCTTTATATTTTCTTCTGTGCATTTTATTTCCCTTTTTGATGTGTCTAGGGAAGATGACAAGATTAAATCCCCCTCACTGAAAGGATTTCATTGTGAATGTATTTAATTACTTCCTCCTAACTGGCCCATGTGTGCAGCTTTTCACAGCCAGGATGATGCCATTTCAAAATGGAGCATGCTGAAACTTCCATCTCTGGCAGAACTGAGCCAGATTACAAACAGCTCACCATGCAAACACATGAAAAAGAAAAAATTCTCCATGCACAGCCCAAATATTTGTCTCTTAGGTTAGATTGTGCATTTTCCTTTTTTCCATGTGTGTTTGTAAAACTGAGAAAGGGACCAGCAAATGCCAGTTGCTAGGATCTGTCAGATCTTGTGTCAACACCTGTTTCCTCGGGAGAAAAAACTCAGCCACTGTAATTAGAAGCTTGGAAATTAAATATTTGCAAAGCAGTCCACTCCTACTGTTTAATTGAGAAAAGCATTCCGACCTGCAGGAACATGCCAGGCCCTGCTCATTAGATTGGGAAGCCTCCATGTGATTTGTCTTGGTTGCTTCAGTACTTCTTTAAAGCATTTCCCCCTAAATATAATCATGAGATCAGCTAACTCTTACCATGTGATATTCTCATTTCTCAGAGAGCAGAACAGTCTGTGCCTGTGGGCCACACAGGTGGAGTATAAAAGGGGTCCCTCTGCAGCAGTTTGTGCAGGATTGCATCCCAACTTTCTGCCAGCAAATGTGGTTTGTTCTTGAGGTCAGGCAGCAGTGAGTTAACTCACATTGCTGCTGGTGCTCGTGTGGCTCCTTCCAGCATTTGCTCACCTGGCCTTTTGTGGTCTGCAAATGCTCACTGTGCAGTACAGGATAAACTGAAATGTTGTGTGCTTGTCTCACCCTCTTCCTTCGTGGCTCTCGAGCTGTTCCTCTCTGAGCAGATATGTGTTATTTGTGTGTTTCTGCAAACATAAACACAAGCTGCTCTTGGTAGCTACACCCTGATTCTCCGGGTGCCTTTCTGAACCTGGGGACAGACGAGCCACTGGCACAAGTCCAGGACAGAAAATGCTCCTTGTTCTTGGTGGGACTGAGCCCAGCTCGTGAGACAGGCTCAGAACTGTGCTGGGAGAGCTCCAGCCCCAGCTGGGGCTCAGTCCCTCGGGGCAGACTCCAGGTGAGGGGTGACTGAGGAGCTCAGCACTGTGTCCCCTCTGTCCCCAGGGCTGCTGGTCACTGTCCCAGCCACAGCTGCCCACAGAGACAGAAGCCCCCGTGCTCTGCCCTTTTAGCAAGTCTCTGAGTTTTGAAGCCAAGGGTTTTGGTTTATGTCTCATATAGTTTCATTACCCTTCTACAGGACTGGACTTGGGTGTTTTCTTTTGCTGTGGTACAGAGGAGTAAGCAGATGCTGCTTCCCTTCATGTGCAAATCTCCCCAGTGCTGAAAACTCTGTAAATAACCAGCTCTGGGTTTCCAGAAGCACTCAGTGTTTGTGCAGCTCCCCTCCTGCTGAAGGCAGTGAGAGTCCAGGCACAGTGGTGATCTACTGCAGAGAAATTCAGTCATATTCTGGAATATGTGCTGGGTGTTTTCAGGATCCTTAAGCTGTACTAGAATCGTGAAATTCCCTTTTTTTAAATCTCCATGACTTGTCTTCAGCCTCTTCAAGATACAGAGATAATCGTTATTTGTTACTCAATCATAAAAACTGAAATTGTTAAATGATTAATAAGTAAGATTTTATTTTATTTTGCCCTCAGCAAATAATATTTTAGAGTTGTACATGCTTGTGAGTTTGCCCTTGTGCCAGTGCACAGAGGCCATGCCATGCCCTGACTCTCAGCAGTTAGTGGATCACTGATTCCCAACAGAAATAGTGTTCTGGGATGTCTTTTTATAGGGAATTGTAATATTTTTAAGAGTTAATTTCTTCCTTCCAGATATGCCTGTGCAGTTGTTACCTAAGTGAGCATCAGTGTCCAACTTCCTCTGGAGTCCTGCCCCATTTCCCATTTCCCATTTCCCATTTCAGCCCTTGCAGAACGTGGCCCCAGGAGCAGAGTTTCTAATCAGAGTAAATGATGGGTGCCACTGATGGGCACAGCCAGCTCTTGTATCATGAGCCCTTTTTCATTTCTGAAAGGAACTGAGACTATTTGAATTGAAATGCTCCCAACAGCTCATGTAAAAACTCAAGGATAGAGTCTGCAATGGTCAGCTTTGCATCAGCTCCCTGAAATCTGTGCTCAGCAGTGTGGATGTGCCAGGGTGGGAAGCTGCCAAAGCAATGGGATGCTGCTGATGCCTGGGAGCCTTGAAGGGCAGCTCACTCTGAAATATATATTTTTTTATTTATTTTTAATGAAAACTGGATTAAGCTGGGATTTTTTTTTCCTCAACTTGTATTAAAAATAAAATTAAGCTCAGCGAAGTTAGCAGCTATAATTTGTGCAAAATGCACTTGTACAGGGGAGATTTATTCCTTTTGTCCTCTAGTAAGGAGCCAGTTTTTCAGCAAGCTGCAGAAGTTTCAAAGTCCCCCATAGAACAGGGAGAGACAGGGGATGCATAAGGAGCTGCTGTCCCCAGATGTGACAGACCAGGCAAATGACATGGTGTGGGACAGTCCTGCTAATCACTTCACTGCTAATCATGGAACCCCAGAATGGCCTGGCTTGGGAGAGACCTTAAAGAGCCTCTCATTCCACCCCCTGCCATGGCAGAGACACCTTCCACTGTCCCTTGGGCACTGCCAGGGATCCAGGGGCACCCTGTGCCAGGGCCTGCCCACCCTGCAGGGAGGAATTCCTTCCCAAATCCCATCCATCCCTGCCCTCTGGCAGTTTAAAGCCATTCCTCTTGTCCTGTCCCTCCATGCCCCTGCCAGATGTCCCTCCCAGCCCTCCTGCAGGGGAGCAGGGGTGGTGTCAGGGATGATGAGCACCATGAGGGATCCTTGTGCTGCCCCACAGCCAGGGCAGACAGGCTGAGCCAGCTCTGCACCCCCTGGTGATCCTCCCTGACACCCCTGAGGCCAGTTTGAGCCAATTCCTGTGTGTCCTGAGAGCTGCTGTGCACTGGGTACCTGAGTTCCAGACCTCACAAACAGCAGAGTTCCCCTGCCCAGGATTTCACAGCTCCTGGCACAGCTTTGGGCAGGTTCCCTGATCTTTGCCTTGCTGGTTTTGTTCCTTGGGGCCACACCCAGACACTTGCACCTCTGTTGAGTGCAGAGTGCCAGCTGAGGAAGGGCTGTGTTTGCAGAGCTCCAGGCTGCCCATGACTGAGCCCCTGACCTGCTGAAGGGCAGTGTCTGCCAGGCAAGGGCAAACCCAGCCTGGCCAGTTCGTGCCTCTGGCTGTGACTGGCTGCTGCCTGCAGGGCTCCTGCCAGCACTGACACCCAAACCTGCAGTGGAACTGTGTCACAGCACTCCTGGCTTCAGCCAGCTGCCAGCTAGGAGGGGAACAATATTCCAGACATCTCCTCGTGTGTGTACAACTGTCTGCTCTAGTGTGCTGTTCCTTGCCCAGGCTCTCCCTGTGTTGTGCTGCTTCAGGGGTACTCTGCAGCTGAAGTTCCACAGACACCTCCCTTTTTGGCAAAATGTGCCATGCTTGTAGTGTTCTAGCTCAGACAGTCCCTTCCATCACCAGTTAGTCTGGTTATCTCTCCCCCAAAGTAAATTTGATAATACATTGATTTTAGAGGACTTATACATGGAGAAAATAAATGTACAGCTTGTCTGGAAGGAGTGATTTAGCAGTGGAGCTGTATCAGTGCTGCTGTACTGCTGCAGTCCTGTGTATAATTTCCCATGTGGATGCTTTTAATCAGGAATGAATGTGACCTACCTAGTAAAAGGCTATCTTATACCAAAATAAACGTTATGGATATCTCATAAAAGATCCACTCCAGAGCTCTCTCCCAGCTGTAACTTTTTTAGCAGGAGGAGTCAGTGCCCTGTGTCAGCCCCAGCTCCCCAGTGCTGCTGTGTGGCTGGGGGCAGCTGCCCCCTGATTTCTCAGCTGTTTATTTTCTAATGGGTTTTATTAACATAAATTTGATCAGCATACACATTTTAAATTGCAATTTAAACTTGCAGAATTCTGACTGTCAGAGGGGCAGGGGTCAGTGTTTGGGGGCAGAAGGGGTGGTTTCAACAGGCAGCACCTGAGCAGTGCTGAGCTCTGGCTCTGCAGACGAGGAGCAGCAACACTCTGGAATGTTCAGCGAGGCTGATGGAACTGAGTGAACTGCAAAGAAACTTTGTTCCTTTGGGAGCATCAGGTACTCCATATTTAAAAAAATTAAAAAGTCTTAAATCTGTGTGGTAGAACCTACAAAACAGCTTTTCATCCCATCCCACTGAAAATGAAGTGTCAAAATGAAATGCCACTTCATCAGTATTAATCTGCAACGTAGAGCTGAATTATAGTCTAAAATTTATGAGGCAGATTTTGGCCCTATCAGCTGATGGAGAGGGGAGTGAGTGTTCACTTGCCAGAAGAGTGAGTGTTCACAGTTGTTTTCTCTGTGGATTTATTCAGCACCATTTGTCATGAATTAATGATCAATTGTTAATTCAATATTCACTTTTCCAGCTGCACTGATTAGATGCAGGAATCTGAAATAATAAGTCACATGGCATTGTTTCTGTTGCCAATAAGATGAGTCTAACTTGAATAATATTTGAACAACTGAAATAATTCAAATGAGCTCATGGAAGCTGAATTTAAAATATTTCCTGTGCATCTTCACACGTACAAGCTTAACAATTTGTTTTCTCAAATAGTCACAACTGTGCTAATATGGAGAAATAATTGTACGTGCAATGCAAACTAATAATTGTGCTCAATATTTTCCATTCTTCACTTTCCACCAAGAAATGTCACAAATTAAATACTTTATTTTAAATCTCCCGCTAATAAAAAACAGGTAATTGACTCAGCGGTGACTTTTGTGATCAGCTTTCCACACTGGAGTGAGCTAAACTGGGGCCCTGTTCCACACAGTGGGAGAGCTTTGAGATCAGGATGAAAGGCTGATACTCTTTGTCCCAAAGAATAGCTGATACCGTGGATTTCACTCAAAAGTGGGATTGGCACGCACTGAGAGCCAACTGCAGCTCTGAATGGTTTTCACTCGAAAAACTGGAGCTTTAGGTCTTTCAGGCAGCTGCTGGGCCATTTCTGCTGTTGTCAGTTTGTTGTGAGCTGAAGCAGCTCTGGGGTTTTAGGTGCAGGGTGTGACAGAGCTGCTGTGCCCGTGCTGGGACAGCCCAGGAGGACTTGGCTCAGCCAGGCTGTGCCAGGGGCTGCTGCAAGCCAAGGGCTCTCACCTCAGATCAGGCTCCTGGGCTCCCAGAGCCCCTCTCTCAGCAGCAGCAGCTCTGTTTGTGCCTCCCCTCTGTGTGCTCCAGCAGGCTGAAGTGACAAGTCACAGACACGTGGGTGACAGTGACTGCTACCTGCCCTGGAACACCTTAAAATAACTTAACCAGAGCCAGAATCAGAGCCAGAACAGAACCACAGCACTGCAGATCCATCTGGCAGAGAGAATGGGCTGTAGAAGGTGGCAGGGTTTCACTGATGCCTCCCTGCCTGCTGTACAAGACTTGTGAGAGGCACTCCCATCTTGCTCTGATTTGGTGTTTTGTGGTGGGGTTGTAGATGATGTGGAGCTGAGATGGCACGGGAGGATCTTGCCACCCCTTGTGCCCCAATGTGCAGCTCCTGCAGCTCCTCTGTGGGGCAGTTGTGGGTGTGATGTTCTGAGAGGGTTCTTCAGGTGAGCACAGCCCCCTCCCTGCCCAGCTGCTCCTCAGGGTGCAGGGAAGGGGAGGAAGGTAAATTGGGATTTATGGTGTCCTCTGGCTGCTGCCTGGTCAGGCACCTGGATGTGACTGGTGCCTGAGGGTAGGAGGAAAGCAGAATCCCAAAGAAGAGGTTGTTTGGTCTCTTAGACCAGGTGAAGTTGTTGGAAAATGCAAGAATGAAGTCTGTGTGTGGATCCTTGGTTATCCTGGCAGGGGGCTGAACACAGCCAGGAGTGGGCAGGGATGATCTGAGCAGCCTCTCATTTTGGGTTTGAGTTCAGTGAAAGGTCAGGCCAGCCTGTGTTTGCAGCACTGTCTGTGTTCACATCAGTTCAAGCAAAAACCAGCATAAACCTAAAGTTTTTGTGGCAACTTTTCATTTAACCAGAGGGGAGCAGCACTGAATAAAGCCCTGTGCAGAAAATTCCTGTTTGCTCCCCTTCTCCATGATTTGGAGGTACAATGTCTTGAGGTGGAACTCCATCATGATCTTTCATGTGAGTTACCCCTGCTTGTTTCATGTCTGGTTTGGCTCTCACAAGGTTCCAGTAACTAATTGTCACGTAAGTTTTATTCAGCTTTGAGCAAACGCTTATGCTTTGCTTGCTGGGAATAAAAATCCCCTCTACTTGCAAAAAGCAAACTATTTTCTATTACAAATCAGTGTAAATAATGTCTGTATTCTGGAGTCTCTGGGGGGATTACAGGATTGTATCTCTCCACGGATGCTGCTGTATCTATATTTGCTGTATTTTGTCCTGTCATCTTGATCTCCCATATTAGCACTGATGTACAGCACACAAAGAAATGTCACTTTCTGTGACTGTTATTGGTTCTCTCTGCAGCTACATGTGCAATTTCCCTGAATCATATCCTGCTCCATGCACGTGTATGCATTTGGAGGGAAGAGTGGAATTTGCTTCCGTTGGGTGGAGTGGTATTATTCCAAATTGGATTTTCAAAGCAACTGCTTGTTTGTTTTGGGAGGATTTTTTTTTTTTAGTGTTGTTGTTTTGTTGGGGTTTTTTTCCCCCCTCAACTGTGCTGGCAATTTTTAGACAATTTGCAGACATAAGGCTCTGAAAAGAATTGTTCACACAGTTCCAGCTCATGTTGTCATTTAGTGGCTGAATTCAGTAAATGACACAATCATGTCTCACAGACTATCTGTAAAATGGCAACCACTTAGGATTATTTTGTGTATTTGGATTCAGATAATAGTGACTTTTCACTAGCTGTTCCATACAATCTCACAAGAGAACTCACCTCTGTGACATGAGAAACAGCAGTTTCATGCTATTCTGATCTAAAATGTTGGGAAAGGTAATGCAGTTAGGAACAGCAGAGCTTCAGACAAGATACTGTGGACAGTGATGTGTGATTATTGGCATTCTTGGAAGCAATCAGCCTAAAAACTTCTCTCAGCAAAGAAAACAAACACAGGCTTAGTGGAAATAGGAATTGAAATATAAAGAGGAAAAAAATAACTCTGAGGAAGGACACTTTCTAAAGATCTTACACGTTTACATTTCTTTTTTCCTTACTGTGAATAGAGCAGTGTGCTGCAGTAACAGCAGGACTCGTTTGAAACTTGTCTAGGAGAGTTCTGCATGTGCAAGGCACACAGAATTTACCTTTTAAAGCAGGTTTGCTTCTTCAAGGTACCAAATTCCTGATACTTTTATTCAAGTCACTGATCCCAGAAGCTCTCTAAAATCATCAGGATCCTGGGCAGAGAGCTGCAGATACTGCACCTTTCAGAAGTCAAATCCACACTTGGTTTATACCTGGCATATTTGTACTGCAGAGAATTAAACTGGAGATTTTGGTCAGTAACTGCCACATGGTCTGCACTGTTAGGATAATTAAATGATATTTGGACTATAACAAGCAAATGAGTTTCAGCTATTTAAGAAATTACTGGCACTCAGCTGGGAGCTCCATCCTCCCCCTCCACCTGCCCCCAGCTGATATGGGATAATTGACCGTGAGTAAATTCCTGCTTTATTGCAGTATAAGATTACACCTTGTACGTTAAGCCCCTTTTAATGAAGACATTTTCAGTTTGCACACTTTGGACTGGGAATAAATGCAGTATTATTTTGCCTCAGCTGACGATGGGACTGTTTTCAGACAGGACATTTTGAAATATCCTGACTCGATCATTTCCTTGTCTCTGGCCATTCCTATAGAAAGTTTCCAGACATTTTTAGCAGCACTGTTACATTTGTAGCAATTATGCTGGAGCAACCTGCATTTTCCTTCTTTTTTCCCCTCCCACTCTTTGGGGTTTATTTTCCTCAGCTGACAACCTCAGAATTAGCTGTTTATCCAAGAGTCATGGAATCACTTAGTTGGAAAAGACTTTGAGGTCATCGAGTCCAAGCACTAACCCAGCACTAAACCATGTCCCAAGTGCCACATCTACATTTCTTTGAGTGCCTTCAGGGTTGGTGACTCCACCACTGCCCCGGGCACTGTTCCAGTGCTTGACAACCCTTTCAGCAGTGCTGGGTGTTCCAGTCCTTCTTGCAAAAGCAGCTGGGATGTCCTGGAGCAGTGACACTCTTCTGCCATGGCCCTTCCCTCCAGTGTGAAGTCAGTGTTGTGCTTACAGCCTGGAGATGAGCTCATCTTCTGTTCAGCTGGCACATTTTCCTGTCAGAACTGTCTCTTCTGCAGGAATGAGGTTTGTTGGGAGCAACCTCTGAGCCACTAGAGTAAATTGGAGGCATCAGCCCCCTGCTGCCTGCCTGTGTGAGTCTTTAGGACAGTGAATGGCAGCAGGTCACAGAGCTGAGCTGTCCTGGCAGCTCGGGCACTGCCCATGGAGGCACAAACTGGGCTGCAAGGCTTGAAATCAGCTCCTTGTCCTCATGGACTGCAGTCCCCAAACATCCCACAAACAACCAGACAGTTCAGTTGTGCGTGGCCAGTGGTCTGGTGTTTGTATCTGAGCTCTCCCCTATATAAATAGTTTGAAGAAGGTCAGAAAATGTCTCCAAGAATTGTAATAACAACTCACGATTTCATAACTCTCTGCTGGTTTTGTTGTCATCTTCTATATGAAATGTCTGTGCCTGCCTGCCAATTTATTTATGTAATTCTTGCTGCAGACATAGAATTTTGAACCAAATCAGTGTCCTTGTTCTGTTGTGCTTTAATTTACCTGTCACTTAACTGACACTGCAGCTTGATATTTTATGTATCTAGTCATTTTCCAGGTTTCACCAAATTTGTTGTTCCAGAAATACTGCACTTGGAGTATCACACCTCAAATAGGTTTGCTCTGTGGTTTACAGTCATAACATGCTTTCTAATGCTTATAAAGGAAATAATCAACTCTTGTCTTCTTATCTTTATATTTTCACTTTCTTTTACCCTATTTAGAAAGTTTTTGCAAACCTACAGTTATTATGAGACTTATTTCCCCCCAGTGTTTCTTCAGTGCTATGTATGTGCAACACTGGATTAAATTGGAATGCTTTCAGCAGAGGAGTGAGCTGTTGGACTCGGGATCTGCCCTTCATTTGAGGGGAAGCATTTTAGCACAGATTTGTACTTGACAGTCTCAATCCTCATATTTTTTTTTATGTGTGCAGGTGAAATTAGGCCTCAGTCATTCCAATTAAATCCCCTATGTGGAATCACCCTTTTAAGATAGCGGCAATTTTATTTCTCCTATCAAACAGGCAATTTAATCTCCTGTAGCTAATGAGACCAACCTGTCATCAGGTTTTGTGACAGGAGTGTCTGGGAATTGGACAACGTGCTGCCCTGCAGAGGCCAGGCTGGGAGAATGGGCAGGGGGAGCCCAGCAAGGAGCGATGCAGGAGGGAAGAACCCCTGGCAGTGCTGCAGCCTGGGGAGCAGCTCTGTTAAAGCAGCTCTGCCAAAAAGCAGCTGGCAGCAAGCTGAGCTGGAGCCAGCAGCACAGCCTGGCAGCAGCCTGGGCACAGGGCAGCAGCACGGCCAGGGTGAGGACAGGGAGCATCCAGCGCTCGCTGGGACACGGGCGGGCACATCCAGACCCCAGTGCCCAGCCTGGTGCCCGTCCCTGCAGACACCCAGGACAAACAGAACCCCTTGTCCCAGGGGAACTCAGCAGGGCTGGGGGCTGGTTTAGGCTGGAGAAGGCAGGGAAGGCACAGGGGGCCACGAGCATCCCGTGGGTGCCATCAGTGCTGCAGTGGGAGGATGAGAGACAGTGGGCAGAGCGGCTCTTGCTGGCTGGAAGCAAAGTCTTTCTTGACATTTATTACTTCTCTTTTTCTATTTTTTTTTTCCTCCTGGAACAGACAAACATAGAAACAGGCTGTGCAATGAGGTTGGGTAGTCTCCATCCTGAGTGGTTTTCATGACATGAGTGGGTGAAGTGTTGGGTGTTCTGGGCTGATCCCGTGGCTCTCCCTCCTCTGAACAGGAGTTTGGATCAGCTACTGCTCCAGTTTGCATCTAGCCTGAATTTTTCTATGGCACTGTAAAATATAAGTCCCACTTAAAAAACCCAAACTCAACACAACAAGAAAACAAACAAAAAAAAAATCTCATTATATATTCCTAGGGAAAAAAGATATAAAAATATATACATGTAGTAAGAAATGTGGAGTCCATAATTCTTGTAGCAGAAATGTATCACCTTACAACATATCAAAGAAAGAACATCTGAAGTCTATTTAGGCTCTCAAAATAAAGATAAGTTGCATTTCAATGTCCAATATGTGTTCAGATAAAATGAATTATTTATACATAGATTTCTTTTATACTTAGTAAAATGATTCCTTAGAAAAAATACTAAAAAAAAATTTAAAACATACAGACAATCTCCATGAACTTGATGATGCTTTTACTTATTTTTATAGGATACTTTGAAAGTCTTTATAGGGTTTTAGAAGTGCAGATGTTTCTAATAAATACATACAGTATAAATTCATTGGATGCCATTGCATTTGAGCAAAAGGGATAAAGAGAAGCAGTGAGGCAGCTCTGCTGTGGGATCAGGAACCAGCCCAAAAGAGAGCAGTGTGGTTGTAGGGGTTCACCAAGGCACCTCTGACAAAACAACACTGCCCAAAGCCTGGGCAGGGGCTGGGGTGAGTTGTTGGGGTGATCACACAAAGCAGAGAAATGTTTGAAATGTTTTGTCTCTGGTGTTTGTGCAGGACTGAGTTTCCACCAAGATTCTTCAACACACCCAGACTTACGATACAACAAAGATACAAATTTTTCAGTTTTGGAAGACTAGTGATTTCAAACTAAAGGATTATGATGGATGGGATGAGGTGCTACCCAGAGTGATTATTTTTCATGTAGGATCCATTTCCCCTTCTGCTTTGGAGCTGAGGCGGGCACGTCCTGGTCTGCATTAACATGAATATTTGGTTGCAATCACATTTCCAAGAATCATGTCATAACAAGCAGAAAAGCAAACCAAGTACATTTTACAAGATAAAAGTCTTCTGACTTGTGTCGATGTTATTTTCACCTATAGTCAATAATTAGAATATTTCCATTAACTGCAAACTACTGCACCGTGATACATTCTTTCTAAAAGTGCATCAAAAAATCTACTTCAGTATTTGTATGCACACCACTTGTTCCCAACAATAACAAAACCAGGAGAAATTGTCACTTCATGAGCTATTTCTGTCCCTAAAATTTTAAGCCAGTCTTCCATCATTTTCTTTTTATTTTTTACTGCAGCTTTGAAATCTGTGATAGGTTCACCTTGAGTGCTCTCTTCTGCCTTAACAGCTGATGCTTAACCTTTGTTCTAGATGACTATTCAGTGTCTAATTAGCTCGGTCTTTAAAATAAAAAAACCCAACTCTATCCAGCATGTTATAAAAACCCTCCTACTCCCTCACCATTCTTTCTCCCCAGCTTGCTCATTTTGGTCTCTGAAATTATGCTGTATTACTCCCTCTTTTGTATTATCCCTTGCAGAATCCTTTCTGATCTCCCGGTTACCACAATTTTCTTTGTTACTTTATTATACACATGATTATCTTTTCCTGCAATTACAATATCTGGGCTTCTTCTGCTGCTGCTTTCTGTGATTGAGTATCACACTTCTCATTTGTAAGCTGTGGTAATTACCAACCATTCCTGAGTGTTTCATTTGCTCCCTAATTTTGTTGACTACTTTTTCAGCAATGCAGAGAGTTCCTGTTTGCTCTCACTTCATTAGTCCTGAGGCCTTTCCAGTTCTGAAATCTGTGATTTGTGCTCTGTGATTTGTATTCCTTGAAGACTCTTTGCTCCTGCTGTAGTCACCCCTTCCCTCTCACATTCTGTAGTCACAGCACCAAATTTCTGTTATTTGGGTGATGTGATGGGGATCTGCAGGTAAGAAGGGATTTGGGCAGCTGCCACTCCCTGCTGAGCATCCACAGTGTTTTGGTTTTGTTTTACCTTGTCTTCATGCTCGTTAGATAATTTGAATTTTTGAACTGGGGGGAAGAATCTCAAAGTCTTGTCTCGTGATGATGTGTGCCATGTTCCTTTGCCTTCTTCCTGAAGCAAAAGCTTAAACCAAGCAAAATCATGGTTGTTGCTCTGTCATATTCTAAATTTAGGGTTTATTTTCTTGATAGTCTACATGTTATAGATAGTGCTGGAACCAGTGCTTGGCTTTGTGCTGTTGCTCTGTTTAGAAAGGTTTTAGAATGGAAGCAGCAGATTCAGAAGTAAGAGAAAGAAAAGCTCAGGCCTTGCCATAGGCTCACTGATTATTTAAATCAGGAAGAGGTCACCTGTTTTAAGGTTCAAGAACTTCTTTGACTAGACTTTTACTGCTTGTGGAAGCCTTATGTTTGTTTCAAGAATGAGTCAGTTTAAAATATTTTTCTTCTTTTTTCTTGTGCATATGCAGGAAAGGAAAAGGGGTACTCAGTGCTCACCTGGCCCAGGTGTGTGTGTGTGTGTGTATATATATATATATATACATATATATGCTTTTTTTGTTTGCCAGCACCTTTTGTTTCCCTGATCTATTTTCCCAATAGATATTTCCAGCCCTTCTTCTCCAAATACATTCTTTCTACTAAAAAAAAATGATGAAGAGTTGAAAATTCAAATTCCCAGTAATCAAGTGGATTTGAAAGCAGAGAAGAATTAAATTTATTTTCTGATGGGCCATTTCCATCCCATTCTCCTTTGAGTGCTCTCAGATTTTTTGGGGTTTGAGGTGCTGTGTTATGAGGTTGTACCCAGGGAGATTTTGTTCTTTACAGCCCCCCTTTGAGTGAAGGTCACAGACAGAGAGGTTTTGGGCTGCCCACAGCTCAGATTTGTGCCTACTTAGCATCTTTCTAGGTAGTTTTTTTGTGCTTATTACAGCAACCTTTGCTCAATTTTCCAGCTGTCATAATCCATTTTTTTTTAGTATGTCTGGAAGTATTTTTTTTAAATTTAATGCATAAACATTTACAGTTCTCTGTAGTATGTTTCTTGTTTAGTTCATAACTCAGCTGTTGGCAAAACCAGTAGTTTTAGTGGCCTGAACAATGATAAACCATCAGAAACTTGCAGTGTGGCAGTTATTTTCCATGAATTAGTAAGTGAGCACAGAGTGAGAGAGGATGCTCATCTATTATCTGCCTGGTGCTGCTGCAAGGCAGCCCGGTTTGTACAGCTCCCATCTCCTGAAATATTGTTATTCTGCTGCTACCCTGTCTGATTCTTCTTTTCTTCCCTGTGCATAATTATCTCATAGCATCCAGCATTCCATCTCCTGGCTCTTTCTTGCATGCAGAACATGTTTCCCACAATCTGTTCCCTTCTCCCCGAGTGTCTTTCTTAAAGGAATCAGTTTCCATTGACACTGAGTAGACAGTGGGAGAGTCCTGCTGGGTGCCCTCGCTATAACCTGATTTCCTCCCTATTTGTTCCATGGGAAATGGTTACCTGCAGTGTTTAAACACACTTTTAGACTGCTGATTCAGAACTAAACAACTTAAAAACCATGCAGGAATGAGATTTGCGGGCCCATTTGGAACGTTAAGGCTTTTGCTGGGAGCGTTTTCAGACAGCAGCAGCCGCAGTTATTCTTCCAGAGTGGCAGAAAGTTTGGAGCAGAGAAATTAAATTCGTGGTTCCCCTGGTCCTGCCTTAGCACTGCCTCTGTGTGGATGCTCAAATTGAAATAATTATGCCTCTGTCTCCTGCCAGTTGCCTTTTTTTTTCAAGCTTCTGTATGTTTTCCTTGACCAGATGGTTTCAAATATTAATTTCAAATACTTCTCAGGATCTGGACACCTCAGTGGTTTATGCAGGAACTGGGGAGCAGCTGACAGTTCTGGGTCTAGCTCAGGTAGGCAAAAGTCTTTCTTCATCTAGAAGACAAACAAACAAGCAAAAGGCCCCCTGCTAACTGGCATTTAGCAGCCTGTGAGAAATTATTTCAGACTTCCTTAGTCAATCCTGAAAGAAATACTCAAGCGATTTGCTGTAGATATTAATCTGCATTTAGGTTAACAGTCACTTCAGATTTCTCTTTTTTTTTTGCAGACTTGGTATGCTGTGGTCTTGGTTGTGGTTAGTTCATCCCACCATAGAGTAGGGCTGCAATAAATTATTTTTGTCCAAATTATAATTTAATTTAAGATTTTGAAATATCTCAGGATGAAAGGTATGACATAAAATATTGTGTGCTTTTATAAATCTTACCTGCTGCAGCTGGAGTATCATAGAAACCCCTTGAAAAGCAGCAGAGTTCAGTTAGGTGTAAGAGCTTTAGAAATGTGTCATTTTGGCAGGGTAAATCGACTGCAAGTCCTGCCTCACAGCAGTGGTGAGCTCTTCTCTGGCTTTGGATTATTTAATGAGCGAGTGGATTTGGCTAATTAGCGATCTCAGGACTGTGCTCCTGGTTCAGGGTGTGAATTCCCATCAGGAATGACTCCTGCCAATAATCCACTCTGGAGGGAGGCACTCCACATCACTGAGGGGTGGCTCCATGGCCCTTCCAGCTTTTGTCCTGTCTCAATCCCACGAGCAGAGCAGGAGTCAAAGAGGATCCAAAGCCAAAGTGACAGAGAGCAGCAGCAGAGGCACAGCCCTCTCTTTAATGCTGCAGAGCAGATATTTGCCTGGACATGTTTGACCTGTTTGCTCAGCTGAGGAGCAGCCAGTGCTTTATCCAATGAGGTATTAGAGCTTTATTTCAAGGGGGCTATTTATCAAAAATGATGGGCTCTGTAATCCATCCTGTTCTCAGCATCCTGACATTGCAGTGCCTTCCTCTGGTTCCCACTGCTTGTTTGTCAGTCATGTGGGATTTTGGCTCTGCTCCTTGCAGGCTATTTAGCTTCTTCATCATTTCCTTACACTGCCCACCAAGATCCCTGTGGGGTTTTTTTTTTTTTTTTTGGGGGGGGAAAGCTCATAAAGTCAACAAAGAACATATTGGAACCAGAAAGACCTGAATACCTTTTGTTTGCAGCAAATTCCTCCCAGCAGGTCTTGTTAAGTTGAGCTTGTTGTCACTGTTCCGTGGCTGCTCCTCACTCCCAGCCCTGGAGCTGCCACCCCCCAGCAGAGCCAGAGCACAGCCCCAGCCAGCACTTCATGGGGGTATTCAGCCTTCCAGATTTGGAGCTTTGTAGCTTCACTTGGCTCAGCTCTTCCTCCCTTCGAAGGCTTCCAGCTCTAATTAGGATTGTCCACATCCTGCTTGAGACTGCAGAGCAGAATGGGAAAATGAGGGAAGAAAACGAAGGGCATGGCAAAATAACATCCCTGCTTCTTTCCCTCTCTGTACTGGAATCCATTAAATTTTCAGTGTTTTCAGAGACTTCACCATATTTTGGTGCCCTCTTGCCATCTCAGGTTCTAGGCCTCTCTGTGCTTTTACTGCCTTTCAGAAAATTGAATTCCTGGAAGGAATTTTTGATAGCATTGAAAGCACCCACAGAGGGAATGGATTTGTGCATCTGTTCTCTACCTTACATACACTGAAAGGCAGGCAGCTCTTCTCTTTGAAAAGCTGCTTTTTCAGATGAATTTCACACTAAGCTCTGCATCTCCTAGAGTGAATATTAGCACAAATACTGAAGTATTTAGTGCAGGCATTCCCTCCTTGGCACATTGTGTGCCCAGAGCCTCTTTGTGCCCGGGGAGGAGCAGAGGTGCAGCTGCTGGGCAGTG
This sequence comes from Peucedramus taeniatus, assembly GCA_013400575.1. NCBI lineage: Eukaryota > Metazoa > Chordata > Aves > Passeriformes > Fringillidae > Peucedramus > Peucedramus taeniatus. The sequence goes on from WBNO01006766.1 coordinate 267,039, forward strand.
CAGGTTCCTTCACAACACACAGAAACTGAGCCCAGGCCTGCTCAGCTCTGCAGCCATTCACAGGCAAGATGTGCTATTCTGTAGCTCCCAGCAGAAATACCTGCATTGTTCACCTGGGACAAAGGGCTTTGGAGGAATTGAGGATGGACTCTGGATGGGAAGAAGCAGATGGGCATGACAATGAAATAGAAGGAAAACTTTTCTTCAATTCTTCTGCTCATTTACACATAAAAACCTGGGATTTCTCCATGTAAATTGCTGGAATAACCTTGTAGAGAATGATATAAAAGTTTACAAGGGATACTATTTGGGTTAAATTGTGTATCTCACTGAGGTGTATCTGAACACTCTGAGTCCCCTCTGAGTTTTTTATGTTTGCCTTGGATTTCATATAATAGTCTCAACATTCAGGATTTGGCCATTTGTGGCTGTTTAAATGGATCCAGATGGACCCTTCCAAATGATACCAAATTTTACCTGCTGGACTTTGAAAGGTATTTTGCTGCTGGTATATAAATCTCCCTGCTAAAAAAGCATAAGTGCTGAAAGGAGGGGTGAGCAAATACTCAGGAAAAGGTCATGTTCAGGGTCTGTCTGCAAAAACAGGGTGGAGGAAAAAAACTCCTGTGGTAAAAAGGATGGATATTTCAGATTTCTGTGAGATTGTTTATTGCCTGTAAGTTCTGTAGAGATGTTTCTGTGGATTCAGGAAATTATTTATAAGCTAGAACTGTATTTTTGCCTTGGGAAACTCAATCTGGCAAAACATTCAGCGGAGCTGAGAGATTATAGAGAGTGCTAACTAATCAGTTATTTATTGGAATTTTAAAATTCTGTCCTTTTTATTCCTTGGAACTTTGAACACAAATAATTTGCATATAGTTTCACTTTCTTGTTTTGATATAGGCCAATTTACCCTTGAGGTGTTCCCTCACATTTATTTTATGTAGGATAATAACACATTGTATCCCAAAATGATGTAGGCAGGGCCAGGATTTATAGCAGGCCCTGTAAGTAAATGAGAGTTTGAATCAGATCGAGGAGAAATGGAAATTGGTTTTCCATATCTGCAGTGTAAACACATTCCTGGAAGGTGGAGAATTCCCCTGCTGTGGAAGCCACTGAGCACACAGCTGAATATGGCCCTGCCTCAGCCTGACTCCATTTCAGATCCACATCCTATGGGATGCATCAGCCAGGACAAATCTTGCTCATCCCAGTCCCAGCAGTCTCCCTCTGAGCAGCCAAAAGTACACAGAACGTGCAGATGAAATGCCAGGACTAAACTTTGAAAGTAACAAATGTGAATAAATAAAAATAAAGCCTACCGCCAAACATAAATAAAATAATAGACAAAAATAAGTAAAAATAGACTTCAAAAACGTGTCAGATAATACTCTGGTGTTATGCAGTTATCTGGGGATCTAACACATTTTGACAGAGTGTATCAGTCTGTGTACTCAAAGCCAAACATTTTATTAAAACAAAATATATCAGTTTTTAAAACAAGCTATGTATTCTGTTCCCCAAAGAACCCTTTCAGAAAGATGTTGTTTGAGCAAGAATTTCTCTGCAAGTTGATGAATGATTGGAGCTAATAAAGTGGAAATACAATTTTCAACAGGTTGGGCTTAGTTTGATCACCAGTGCACTCCAGTGCACCCCTTTTATAATGATGCATCTATCTTCATGTGTCAAATAAATCCATATTTGTGCATTATCCAGTGCTGTGTGCTGGGTTTAATGAAGTATTGGAGTAGTATTTCTGTATATATGTATTTTTAGTCTCTGAAAATCACAGGAAAAAGCCTCTCAAAATGCATGTAGAGAGGCAGGCTTTCTGAGCAGCCCCCAAGACTTGTTTTCATGGAGGGAATCAGATCAGTTCCCAAGCAGGGGAATATTCCCCACTGCCAGGCATTGACCAAGCAAGTTGCTGGTGGTGTGTTTATCTGAGCAAGCAAAGCAAATCATGGGATTGTTTGGGTTGGAAGGGCCTGAAAGAGACCTTGTTTTGCTCTAGGATAATTCACCCTGGAGGGATTCATCTCACCCCAGTGCCCAGGGGACACCTTGCACTGGAGCAGAGGCTCCTGCAGCCTGGAGCCCTTCCAGGGAGGAGTTACCAGGGCAGTGCCTTTGCTTCTGACCCTGCTGTGAAGATCTCTGTAAAAGACTCCATGGAAACCCAAATATTGCTCATTGCCCCTTGTGCTTCTTGCTGCTGAGGTCTCCATGAGTGTGTGCATGCTGATTCTCAGGTCTTGGCTGATTCCAAGCTCAAAGTATCCCAACTCCTGATGCTTCCTTCAGCATCCCTTCCAAAAGTGCCCGTGGCAGAGAGGGCCCTTGGGGAGCCCAGAGTGCCAGCTGGAGAGCCCAGCCACCTCGTGCAGCTGGACACCAGGCTGGCTGGAGCTTCTCACACAGGAGACAGTGACCAGAGGCTGTGAAATCATAAGGAAAAGGCATGGGGACCAAACCTGGTACCAAACAACTGGAGCAGTGGCCTGAAGTAACCTGAGCTGGTGCTGGAGAGGGAGGGCACCATGTACCTGGATTAAGCAATAAGCAGCTCTCAGGTGGGAAAATCCAGCCAAGCAAGTCACAAACACCCTGAGCCCTTTTAGACTTTTTGCTGCTGCCATTGGTGCTGTGCAGTGAAATCACAATTTTGGACCAGAGTAATCTGTAGGCAGCTGTAGTGATGAATCTGGTCAGAAGTCTTTGCTCTGCTGCAAAGCAGCAGTGACTGATTGCAGGTGGACTCGGCTGGGACTTTGCCTCATAAATACTAAACCACATCCTTTTGGGAAATAAACAGGTACTGCAGGACTGGCTGTGTCAGTGAGCTTCAAATCAGCATCTTCTCTAAATAAACTATTCCACTTTCAGACACAGAAAACAAAGTTTAGCAAGGGAGAGCTGCACAGATGCACATCTGAAATACTGCTTTCATGTTCCACCTCTAGAACTTCCTCCCCCTTTTATTTTGGGGTCTGTGTGATTATCTCTCCAGACTGTGTTTGATAGAACACCGTGGGCTGCAGCAACTGCTGCAGATGCTTTTCCCCAGTGTTAATTTTACTGTATAAAATAAGCTCTGGCAATGTGGTGACTAGTTAATTGAACTATATAACCCTTTCTGGAATTTGTGACTCCAAGCCACTGAACAATATAATTCATCTCAGTTTTTATTAAAGTCCTAGTGAAATGGTAAGGCTGTAGTGGTGTATTAGAATGCAGAGAGTATGGTGTGTTACCAAGAAAGCCACCTCTCCAGTGGGCCTTTAATAAAATAAATGTTTTCTGATGGTGCAGTGCTTATTTTTAGCTTATTCCTGTTTCAGCTCAGAAATATTGCATCTAGAACAATTCAGAAAACTGTAAAATGTGTTTGGGGAGGAGGAGATGGAGGAGAAGGGAAAAGGTCACAAAGAGATTTAAATGCTAAGGCAAAAATTTAGAAATCGACATGATTGTTGCATAGCACAACATTGTGATCAGTAGAGTACAGTGGAAACACTGAATTTAGAAAGAATAAACTGCCTAACAGCATGCTCCCAAACCATTTGTTATTTCCTAATTAAAGCTTGTGAAAGGGCAGTTTATACATGACTATAATAAGCTCAGTGTGGGAGATGTCAGAGCGTAAATCAGACTCTCTACAGCACTGGAGCTTTAAACATCTCTAATGACAAGTGCTGGTAGGTAGATGATACAAAAAGACTGTTTTGACAACATGATTGATTGAGATCTTGAAATATATAAGCAAACAAAAAGTGTGAATTCAGCAGGAAACGAAACCTGCGTGCTGTACCACATATAAAGTGTAAAGAGAGTGAGGGGAAGCTTGTGGCAAAGAAAGTTTAAAGCCTTACTTGAAAAGAAAAAGTCATGCTTAAGCAAACCAGCCTTTGCTACTCAAACCAGGGTTTACCTTAAAAATCTCAGAGCAGTTGTATTAAAGCGTGCACCCTGCACCCTCTGACTCAGTCTGAGAGCAGAACTTGTCCTGTGCTCACTGCACCCCTTCTGACACCCCTGCACTCCCTCAGGTGTCTCTGTCCTGTGTTTTCCATGCCCAGTCTCCTGCACTGGGCAGTCTGAGAACCAAACATTTCACCTCTTTTGGGAGAACAGAGGCGTTTGTGGGAGACCACTGGGGTTATTGGCACTGCTTATTCACATTTAAACTTTGTACCATTAATGTTCACAGGTAGGACTTTGAGATGCATTCCTTTCTGGCCAGCCTGTGATTTCCAGCTGATGGAAATGGGAGCACAAATAGGTCAATGTTAAATGCTTTTCCATGTACTCCCTTCTGTGGAGACATGGCCAAGTACTTTCTGTGTCAAGCTGCTTAGTCCAGCACGTGGCTCCAAAATATCACTGGGGACTGAGGGGCAGGAGCAGGACATTTTAGATTACTTCCAGTTTCATTCTGACCTTTGAAAGATTTGAGAAGCATGCCCAGCAGGGTGATTGGGTTCTGTGCACTCATGTCTCTTGGCACATTAGCAAAATACCCGTGTAATTAGGGAGCCTCTGTCAGGGGGCTGGGTGGGATTCTGTTAAGGTCACTGTGCTCCCCTGTGCTCTGTTTGCCTCTTCAGGACCTGGTTTGTCTTTATCCCAATGACTGTTTGGTGGTTTTAGCAGAGCCTTGTTTTCCTGCCTTTGTGGGGTTGCAGTAGTTTGTGATGTCCAGGGCAGTTCACTGGGTGCCAGGAGAAATGTGCCCCTCACTACACCAGAGCATGGCCTGACAGTCCAGGAATTAACAGAAGCCTTTTCTGCTGAGCAAAACCAGAATTTGGCTGTTGGATGCAAGACTTTCATCACCCAAGTCTGTCACATCAACTACAAGTCACTGGTGAAGTTCTTGTCAGGCACTTCAAGTTTGATCTTGGAGTTTTTATTCTATACCCTCCTAAAGCCTCAACCATGTCTTCTTTTCTGCTGACCTAGAACCAAATTTCAAAGACAGCAAGGGATACCCAATGGATTTGTTCTTATTTAGGATGGGTTCAAATCCAGAAGCTTCCAGTTTATAGGAACTTTACGTGGGTTAAGCTCTGAAACCATGTTTTGTGAACTACATCTCACTGGAAGCTTCTCTAGATTCTCCTCAGCTACTCCTGAATTTAAACCTGTGTGTCTTAGGGTTGGAAAACTGCTGTTCACTGTGGCTATTGGAAAGGGAAATATCCAGGCAAAAAGGAGAAGCTGGCAGTACCTGTCTTTCCCAAGGGCTTATTTGTCAACCTGCTTCTGTTCCCCCAGTGCTGATGTTTTATTTGCATTTACAAAAGGATAGAAGAATAGCAGTTATGCAAATCTAGGTTTATTTAAAGGCTACGACTGAAATACCAAATTGATAAGATATTATCAGCATTTCCATTGCCACAGTATCTGATCACTCCCTTCCTGCTGCCATCACACAGAACAGAATCAAGGAGTTGTTCACTGAAATAAAGGTGAGCAGTTTTATATTAGAAAATTGCTTGTTTATGCAATAGTCAAAACCTGGAATTAGCTGAAACAAACGGCCATGAAGGCAAACATTGTTGGGATTTCAGAAAGGAGGGGTTTTTTACAGCTATATCCAGCCTAGGATAACTAAAGGAATAAAATACTGCAGGTGACCAGGGGTCAGGGTGGAATTTCTAACCATCCATGAGCTGCAGAGCACTCTCTGGCTCTGGCTGTGTGTGATAGATGTTTGGTAGGTTTGGTTTTGCTTTTTTCAGATCCCTGTGCCCATGAAAATCAGTGGCACCTGCAGCCCAAGAGTTTGAGGGGCTTTGAGGCTGAAGCAGGAGAGGGGGAAGAACAGAAGAAATTATCTTTGTTTTTCCTTGTAGCTGTTTTTCTGTCCTGTTTGACTAATGCAGACCCATGCATCAAAGTGGCACAAATGTGGTCCCCAGGTCCCATGTGCTGTGTCTGAGAGCTCTGAACAGTGCTCAGGGAGCTCAGCAGGCACAGGGTGAACACTCCAGGCTCCTCAGCATCTCAGAGGTGTTTATAGGAGGAGGCAACAGGATGGAGAAGAGCTTCATATCAGCCTTTGAAGTTCCACTTCCAGCAGCTGAGTGAGCTTTGGTGATTTTTATTTCCTTTTTTCTCTTCCTCCCCCAGGAACCCCTCACCCCCCCAGCCCCAATCTTGCAGTAGCTCTGGGAAAGGCAGCCTGGTCAAACAATCAGCAGAAGCTCCAGAGACTGAGAGGTACAAAAGGGCCATTGAACTCTCTGGGTTCTTTGGAGGGGACTCTTAGTTCCAGATTAAAACCTGCCAAATGCTCCCCACTGTTTCACACACTGGCTGGAGCAGCTTTCCACACACCTTTGGCTATCTTTGTTTTGGATCTGTAGCTGAATCCCTTCAGCTGTTGAGTTTAGTAAAAAGAGAGAAGTTGCTGAAGAGTTGGTAACTCCATTTAACCTTCTGTGAGATAATGGCTGTGGGGTGTCCCAAAGCACCTAGATTGTCCTTCAGATACTGATAATGTTAGGAAAATAGGATTTTCATTAACTGCAGCCACTGATTTTTCTTTTCAAGAGGAAAGCCTTTTCCGTGCTGTGTCATTGTTATTATTAAAGGTTTGACTGTCCTGCACAGTGTATGGCAATAATGTCTCAGTGGAGAAAGAGTCTGCTTTGCTGCTGCGATATCACAGTGTTCATCCAAGAATTTTTTTTTCTTTCTACCTCCTGTTCTTTTGCCATTGCTTGCCAGTATTCATAAATATGTGTTATCAGCTGAACCTCTCCAAATTTCCCTGGCAGAATGTGCCTTTCTTTTCCAAAGGTCTCTATTTAATATGAACTGCTCTCCAATCATTTCTAGCACCTGTTCTCTGGTTACATGGTGCATCAACAGCAATTTCAGAATTCTTCAGCAGCGTGACAGCTTGAAATTGTCATTTCTTTATGAACACTAGATGCACTGAAATCATGTTAGTGCAGTTGTCATTTTCCTTTGTACTCAAACATTAGATATGTTTTTGTGAGTTCAGATGGGTGGTGAACAGTTTTTCAGGAAATGAGAAGGGGTCCTTAGCCCAGGGTGTTTTTCAGTGGTTATCCATAGCAAGGAGAATGCTTTTTGAAGTGCTAGATAGGGACACTTCAGCTTAGGACACAGATGATGCTGCCACATAAAGGACTTTTTGAAGCACTTAACTTCATTATAATAAGTGGAATAACATTATCTTTACTAGCAGGGATTGAAAACAAATAATGTGTTGGGTTTTTTTGTTTTTTGTTTTTTTTTTTAAATATATGTAGCACTAAGGAGAGAGAGATTTTTGCTCAAAACTGTAATGAAGTTATAAAATATGTGATATTCAGCACAGGGAGCATTCAAATAATTTTATTTTTTAAACACTCACATTAAGAGTAGGTTAATGTAGTCAGATGGGTGAAGTGTCTGTGTCCTCATGGGTGGTTCCAGGGTGGGAATATGCCAGCATCTCTGTGGTTTAGATGGCTCAAAGCTTCAGGTATTGATTTCATATCCAAATGTTCATTGGTACATTCTAGATAGTGCTGGAAGTGGCTTTGTTTGATTTTAGCTGTTTGTGTCAGTAGTTGAGAGAGCTCCCCAAACTGTCCATCCACAGTTATGTAAGAACTGCAGAATATTAATTCAGATTGACTGCTGGGCAGGTCCTATCACTATGACAGTCACTGTATGTATGAATTAAAACCCTGCTCAGTGTTAAGTCTGTGTCTAGCACAGCCAAATAGAACCCAAAAATGCCCCAAGAAACCATTTCTTCAGTTTCTTAAGCAGACAGTTCAGCTCTTAATTGGTAAACCCTCACAGTTGGGTTGTGGGGGGACTTGTTCTAGGATGGTAATGAGAGAAAATTCCTGGTGTTTACAGTGAAATTACTCTGCCTCTGGCCCTCTCCTGACTCCTCTGACATGCATGACTGACACAGTCAATACTCATACTCAGAAAAATCCTAAATAACCATCTCTTTTCCTGGCCTGTCATGCAGCTTCTTGAACTATCCCTTTGAAATCGTGGCTGCTATTTTGTCACTATCTGGATGCTGCCATCTTTATAGCTGATCCTATCATCCACTTCCTCTACCTTTATCTCCACAGTGTTGATCCAGTCACTCCTCACTGTCTGCCCTGTAAATATGTTAACATTGACATTTAGAATGGCTTGTTTCCCTTTGCTCTGCTCTATTCTTATCTCACCCTGGAATCTCTCTATTAATTATGCTCCTCCAGTCTCCTTTGCCACCCCTGCAGATGTGCAGACATTGTTTTACTTCCAGTTCAGTCCTTTTGTTCCTGCTCCTTCCACAGATTCCTCGGGGCTGTTCATCACTGGAAATTGTCTTCTTGTTCTTACAACCTTTTGTTGTGCTATTTCACTTGATCTATTCATCCCTCTTCCTAATATGACCTTTATTTCCTTATCTTGACTGCCTCTGAGATAATTAGTTCATATCTGGAACGATCTTTCTTTCTTGTCTACCGAGTAACTTCTCTGTTTTCATTAAGTTCTGCCAAAAATCCTGCCTAGAAAATCAGGTCCACAGGAATCAGTAAAGACACTCAATTGACTCCAGGATTTTACAGCAAGTCTTAAGCAGTCTTTTACCTTTCCCTGATCAATAGCCCAAACAGTGTCACTTAAACTGTTCTTCATTATCAAATTGCCCCTTTTTTTTCCTGTTTGCAGTAAATTAAAAGGTCTTTGAGAAAGGTTTCTGTTTCAGTCTATTCATGTATAATAAAGATGCAGTGGTAAATAAATTTTATTTCATCATACAAATGGTCTTTGAACACTGAGGAAGAAATTATTTAATTTTCTTGTTTTAACATTTAAATGGACACAAACTGGAGAGAATGAGGAACAGAAGGAAAATATACATGATTGAACATTAATATTTTACTGTAAAAGAATTAAATATCCTAAGGAAACAATGAAAACTTCTTCCAGATGATAGTTAAAATTTGATGAAATAATAATAAAATTTTAATCTTCCAGTTGAGTGAAAACCCTCCATATGTTGTTAAATGTGCCTAAATTTGAATTCAATTTAGTTGTTTTTTTTTGTCTCAGCCAACTGCTGTACGTAGAGATCAGTTTGCTGCAGATAAAGACCAGGCCATCCCTTGTTTGTGTGATCATCTGTAACTTTTATCACACAGTTTTTCTTTTGGATCCTCCTGCTGTCCAAATCCTTGAGGGCAAGTCAGAAGTAGACAGCTGAACAGAGTAAATTCATGTGTGAGAAGCACTTGTTTGTTCACACAACATATTGTATTTAAATACTGATGCTTTTTGAAAAGTAAACCAGTGCATTTAGGACCATTGTAACCATGGAACAGACACCTTATGGATCTTGGAGCATTGTTTTATATCTTATTTGTATTTTTCCATCTGCCAGTGCAGCTGTGACAGTGGAGCTGAGTGTCATTCTTGCACTTTGTGTTCTGCATCTGCTCCATAGCAGTTTATCTCCAAACCTTTTGTTCTGTGCCATTCCTCACTCTGTCTGTTCTGCACACTCTTGATCTTTCTTCTGTTTATCATTCCTTGCTCTCTGGTACATATTATCATGTACAGTATCCTTGCAAGTTCCTTCTTCACGTATGCTGAGACTGTTAAAACTGTCTTTTGAAATTCTTTGTAACAGATTCACTTCATGCCCTACACCTTTTATTAAAACTTACCTTTTATTTCTGTTTTCTTGAAGCTGTCATTATTGCTTCTAACAAGCACATTTTTATAGCTAGTACAATTTCACTTCATCTGGCACCCAGGTCGTTCCCTCTGTGTCCACCATCAAGTCTGTCCGTGAGCAGTCACGGCAAATGAATAACAAATGTTCCTTCAGAAGAAATTTCTCATCTGCCTACCCTTTTGTTTTGCATAAACTGGCCATTTCCCCTGAAATACCCTTTCATTCTGTGTGCAGCACCTACAGATTGCTGTAATGTTCCTGCAAATCTCTGATACGCTGAGTTCATGTCCTAACTCCTGTGCTCCAGCCCGATGTGATTCTCTCTGTGCCAGTCACAGGCTTCTTCTCCCAGTCTGTCTCCCAAGGGATAAAAAAAGGAGCCTTTTGTAGCTGTCCCTTTACCATCCTGGTGTATGTTCCCTGCCAGGGATGTGTTCTCTGCCTGGGATGTGTTCCTTACCTGGGACATGTTCCCTGCCTGGGATAAGTTCCCTACCTGGGATATGTTCCCTGCCTGGGATGTGTTCCTTACTTGGGATGTGTTCCTTACCTGGGATATGTTCCCTGCCTGGGATATGTTCCCTGCCAGGGATGTGTTCCTTACCTGGGATGTGTTCCCTGCCTGGGACATGTTCCCAGCCATCCATTCCCACGGTCAGACACTCACAGAACAGCTTGTCTCTAGCAGTTCCCCGTGGGTCTGGCCTGAGCTACTCCCAGGCTGTGGTGGTGGCAGCAGAGCTTCAGCTCGGGTTCCGAGGAGCGATTCTGCCGGGGGCACAGCTCGGCAGAATCGCTCGGGAGAACTTCAGCCAGCCCAGGATCAGGAACTGGCAAAGCCCTCTTGCGGGTTTGAGCCTTGGGTCTGCACTGTGCCCGTCCCAAAGGCTGCAGGGCAGGGGAGATGCGGTGGGTGCGGCACGGGCAGGGGGGCACCAGAGGCACCAGAGACACCAGAGACACCAGGGGTACCAGAGGTACCAGAGGCATCAGAGGTACCAGGGGCACCNACCAGAGGTACCAGAGGCACCAGGGGCACCAGGGGCACCAGGGGTACCAGAGACACCAGAGGCACCAGAGACACCAGGGGTACCAGGGGTACCAGAGGTACCAGAGGCACCAGGGGTACCAGGGGCACCAGAGGCACCAGAGGTACCAGGGGTACCAGGGGTACCAGAGGTACCAGAGACTCCAGAGGTACCAGGGGCACCAGAGGCACCAGAGACACCAGAGGTACCAGAGACTCCAGAGGCACCAGGGGCACCAGGGGTACCAGAGGTACCAGAGCACAGCTCCACAGCCTGGCACAGGGCAGCGCTGAAGATCCAGGAGTGTTTGAAAAGCTGGGCAGGGCCTTGGGTTTGGGGCTTTGAAGACAAAACCAATTCCTCAGCATTCGCCAGGCGAGGCGGGCGATCGCTTCCTGCTCATTTATGCGTGAGGTATCTCTGTGCATCTCTGCAAAGGAATCTTCTGAGAAAATAATGCATGTGGCAAAAAGCCAGCCAGGGGAGCAGCTAGAGGAAAAGTAACTGAAGTGCTTTGATTCCAGGCATGAATATTCTAAGCAGACAGATACATGTCAACTTTACCTGCTACCTTTAGCACACGCATTTTGTTTAAACTCGGTACTGTGCAGAAAACATTAGATGCTTTTGACACTCCTGCTGCCCACATTACTTTTAACAACTCATCCGTGGGAGCTTTTCCAGAGCCTAGGGGTGTTGTACTTCAGTGTGCTCATTCTTCTCAACTTCTCCTGTTTTTTTTTTTTTTAAACAAGTTTAATGAAACACATATTTAATTAGCAGCACGCTATTGAATAAATACAAACAGATATGCCCCTGCACACAGCGCTATTGAAGAAGAATATCAGTGTGAATTTTAAAAATTAAAGCCAACCTTACAAAAGGCAAATATGTTGAATAAATAATGGCTGCTGCTATTTACAAAGCACACAAACCAAGAAGGGAACCTCCCTTGTTAAAAATGAGAAGATTGGGGAAAAAAACACAGAAAAGCTGAAAGTATTTGCCATAGAATTTTATTTCTTTCTCTTTCATTCCACTCCTTTGGGACATGGTCTAGTTCTTTTTATTACTCTTGTGGATGTGCTGAGGAACCTGCAGTGCAGGGGTGGGAGCCTGGGTGCTGATGGCAGAGGAGGAAGAGGCAGAGCTGCCTCCAGCACAGGAGCTGCTCCTCTCACAGCCTGGGCCACATCTGCCTTCACTTGGGCAGATGCTCCTGTTCTTAGGGTGGCTGTTTAGGCATTTCAGAATCTTTGAGACTCTTTGGTGAAGCAGAAAGTACAGGCTGAAGCTATTTTTGTATCGCATTAATACCTTTGTTCCTTTTATTTTCACCTATTTTCAGTATGTTCTGTTCCTGTTCTGTCTGTAGTGATGCTGTGCACTGAAGGGTGTTTGATTTTTAGGTATGACTAAGTTTCAGTGGTAGATCAGAAAAATTCTTCACAGGGCCAAATTTGGATGTATTTATCAAATAAATCCAGTCCTGTATTCTCAACACAGATAAAACAATTATCACTCTCTAACACAGAGGCTATAGTTTCTAAAGAATTTCAGAAAACTCCAGAGGTAAACATGCAACAGAAGTACCAACTGTTTGCTAAGATTTATAGGAGTAATTTGTTATCATGCTTATTTTCTGCTACAATACTGAGGTTGGGAGCAATGATAAATGCATAATTCAAGGGTTTGCATAATGCACCCTTAAGTATTTAAAGATATTCCTGTAGGATCCTGACCATCCATTTCTAAGTTCTTAGTCAAACTGTGTATTTCAAATCACCTTTTTTTTTTTTTAATCTTGAATTTTAAAAAGGCTCCCTTTCAGTATAATTATGATCTGTACTCTGCCAGCTTGTGTCTAACCAAACTCTTTGCCTTGGGGATTTGAGGACGTTGAATAAGTAGTGCTGTGGAGCAGCAACAGATTTTCTCTTAAGATTCAAACACAGAAATAAAGAACAAACTAATGATCAAGAGCAGTCTCCCACAGACCTCGAGTATTCTGTAATGATATACAGACATATTTCTGCTTTTCAAAACAAAAATATATCTAAGACTGAACCCAGCACTCATCTTCTAAAAGTACTGCTTATTATTCATTGTTAGCAGATAAATAAAAAGCTGCATTTGTACCAGGTACATATCTCATACACTCAAGCATATATTCAGTATTTATTCCCATCACCCACTTTCATCTGTAGAAGCAGGAGAAGCTTTCCATGACAAGCTAAGGACCAGGAGGAACCAGCAGAGGTTGTTCACACAGCAGTATTGCAGAGCAGCACCAGTCTGTGACTCCCAGTGTGGGCTGAGCCTTTTACTGCCACCTCTGCAGCCTCACAAGGAGCCCAGACTGCAGCTGCCTTACCTGCAGCTCCTTTACCTGCAGCT